>JAQQZZ010038961.1:0-10463 GCA_030265115.1 Mopalia vespertina | reverse complement strand
TGGCCCTGGGCGTTGTCCAGGCGGTCAACGCTGAACTGGCGGGTGTCATTGGGCTGCCAGCACCATAGGAGCGCGCAGTTGCAGGCATAACACCGACCATCCTGTTTTTCCCGCAGGGCGAGGACGTCCTCGAAGCGCAGGTCGTTGGCGTGTCCCTTTGTAGCGTCAACATGCTTGTAACTGAACAGCTTGAGGGCGATGTTTCTCTGCACCTCCGCAGCGTCTTCCGGCGGGCGTCAACCTCTGGCGGCGGACAGCAGCGGCGGAGCTGCCTGACATACTCAACCCGGCTCACGTCGAGGTAACAGCGGTTACTCCACAAGATGCGGTCATCCACGACCCAGACACGTTGGTGGTCCTCGATCGTCAGGCCTTGGCTCGAGTGGACCATCATCGCGTAGCCGAGGGCGCACGAGCTCCATCCGGTCCGGCCTGTCGTCGTCCACCAATAATGGGCAGTGGACGGTCACCATTACGTTCTTCTTCAGGGTGTCCCGCGAGCGATAGATTAGGGGGACCAGCTCCCTGGGGAAGGCTTGTCGATGGTGCTCAAAGAGATGTTCCTGTGCCCGATTGCGTAGCAACTTTCTTGAGATGAGTATAAGGTCTGAGGGCTTCCATGTGGCCATGAAGTCATCCCAGTCATCACACTTGGGGATGGCACACCGCATTTTCCAGCACTGGACCCTATCCGGCTGGAGCCGCATGGCCATCTTTAGCGCCCGTGGGTCCTCTTCCTTCGCGCAGTGGTCGACGGTGATCTTCTCGTAGTAGCCAGCAGCCTTGCGCATCCAGTCGTTCGGGGCCTCGCCCGTAATTGGTGGGGGCTGGCCCAGGTCACCGCAGCATATGACCTGAACACCCCTGGAGTCCAGCCACTCGAGAAAAGTTTCCAGGATGGAGCGCGGGACGGTGCACACCTCGTCCCAGACGACGACGCGGGGGACAAACTTCTGGCCCTTCACTTCCGGGAACCAGGCCTTATGCCGCTCCGGCGGAAGAACGAATGGTATGTCTGGGCCTTTACGCCGCGGGCTCTCATCTCCTTCGCGAGGCGGAAGGTGTGTGTAAACACCAGGGGGCCGCGGGCGCGAAAGAGCTCGATTGCTCGCGTCGTCTTTCGCGAGCCGCCGCCTCCGTTGAGATAGCTGAGGGCGTGGCGCGTTAGCAGGTCCGAGTGGCTGGGCGCCTTGCTGTCCGGGAGCAAGTGACAGTACCCCCAGTGGTCGTCCTTCGCTTCGTACGAGGCGTGGTCCTGTGGCGCGAAGATCGTCTCGCCATTATCTCTCCGCTGGGCCGAGGCCACGGGGGGCATCCAGTCCATCCCCAACAGACATACGACACACACAACGTCCCCGCAGGCGCAATGCCGGGGAGCGACGAAGGCCTCGACGCCGTCGAGCTTGGCCAGGGCCGGACGGGTGAGGTAGTGGCTGTCCGTTGCCACCCGGACGGCTTCCTTGGTCATGAACCGGCGGATCATATGGACGAGGTTGATATGGGCGTAGGCTAGCATGCTTGCTCGCAAATGGGTGTATTGGGGTTGGGCCCCGTCGTAGTAAGTCAAGACCCAGCCCAGAGGGCACCGCTCGGGCGCACCCACCAGGGAGTCACTCTTGCGGCAGTCGTCTACCAAGTCGTCAGCCTTGGAGCCCTGGGTGAACTTGCCGAAGACCGAACACTCCTGGTCTCTGCTGTCCGGGAGCCAGACGTTGCGCTGGGGCTTGAGAGCGACGAGTGCCTCTGTGACCTCGAGGTGGGTCAGGAGGCCCGTTTCCATGATATAGGCTAGGAGGGCCGTGGGGGGCCAGTCTTTCGCGACGAGGTGGCCCCCTTACCACGCAGGTATGACCGGGTGGCAGTCAGGAGCAAACTACCACGAGCGGACGCGGGCGAAGCCTGTGCCGATGTCGACGGGCAGCGGGCCGTTAATGGCCACGCGGGCCATACGGTGGCCTGGATGGCCATACCGCCTGAACCTGGGGGCGCCTCGCCCTGCACCTGGAAAAAGGCGGGGTAGCAGGCTTTCATATCGATACTGACGACGTCCTGTGTGTGGTAGCTCGGGGAGTTCCACAGGCCGCCGCAATCCGCCTGGACCTCGTCCACGAGGTTGGCTGGCGTGGGTCGTCAGTCGTTCTCGATCCTTGCAACGAGGCTCGCGGCGTGGTTCTCGCCAAAGACCTTGCTAGCCAACCCCTCGGGCCTGGAGACAGATGGTAATACGCGGCGACCAAGGCCTCGTGCGTGCGGCCGGTTCGGTAGGTTTGCCCGTCGGCGAAGACAAACTGGTTCACAGTGAGCTTCCTGCCCTCGCTGCCCCCCAGCAGCCAGACAGCCATCGGTTCGTTGGCGACCGCCTCTCGGATTGCCTCCCAGACGTCGCCGACGTAGATCCGGACTTTTTGGGCCTGGGGGAATACCAGCTCCGGTCCCCAGGCGTGGCCGTTGTGGAGTGTGATCTCGATCGGTTTCTTCTTGCTGGCGCCATACTTGCCTCTCGAGTAGAGGGTCTCGCGGGCGATGTCGCAGACGATAATGGCGCGCCGTGTAGCTGTCTGGAGCCCTGCAAGGACCTGGAGCGTGGCACCTACCTCGTGGACGCCCTCCTCCCAGGCCATTATTTTCGCACGCCGGACCGCCGTTAGTCCGTGCCCCCGAGTGGCACTCTTGAGGTGGTTTAGGGCCACCTGGGCGACGCAGTTGAGATCGCCGGCGCGCTTGGGGGCGAGGTTGGCCGGGTCGGGCTCTCTGATGGGGTAGAGCCCGATACGACAGCTGACATCGGGTAGGCGATCCCAAAGTAATGCCGGTCGATGCCCTCTAGGACACCGGGGTTCGTTTGGGCTGTGATCTCGATCCCCGCCTGCCCCCGTGTCCTGCACGTCCGGAGGGGTTGAAAAGCATCCTCAACGACGAAGACGCATTCCTCCTGACACTTGACAAGCTTGATCTTGAGGGGGCATGCGCCTTCTAGGCCGCCCAGGATCTCGGTCGCCCGGGCGGCGTCAATCGTATTGTCTTGGACGACGTTGCCAGCGACGGCACGGATGTGGCTGTTGACGACCACGTCGCCGAGGTCATGAGGGTCCGGGGTCTCCTGCCGCCATGAGGTGAAGACGTGAGCAGAGCCTTCCTGGGGGTGCTGCTTTTTGGCACGCCCCACGATCTTCGCGGGCTCGGCCTGGAGCTTGCCTGCTGCCGTCGTCCGGTCGATGTCGAAGCCGACGGCAGTGTCGATCGCCCCAGGCGACCGAACTCGGCGGCGAATTCTGCGGCGTCGCGGAGCTTGGCCTCGTTGGCGGCTCGGGCCTTGGTGGCCGCTGTGTAGCGGTCGAGGGTCTCGCGGAGGGCCAGCAAGGCCACGTGAGAGCGGGGGTGGTCTGGTCTTATGCCAGTGGCGGCTTCGAAGTCGCGGCGTAATGCTGATGCTTGTTTGGCGTGCGTCATTATGGAAAAGTATACATTATGATCATCAAGTCTTCATATGAATATTGCCTAGACGCCAGGGTCTGCTTTCTCTTCCGGTATGTCACGAGGTGGATGTAGCCCGCCTCACAGCCGCGGCACAGCCCAGTGGCAGACCTCAGACCTACTCCGCACTTGCTACACGGCTGAGTGCCACCGCCCTTTCGGAGGCGCATCAGGTGGACTTTACAGTGTGTGCCCAGGCAGGAGCGACCGCAGAGGTCGGTTGTGCCAATCAAGAGCCAGGCGCACGTGTTTGTTCCTCGAGTAATTGGGTGTAGGAGCTACTTATCACTTCATATACTACTGCGATGGGCATATCTAAATGGTAAAAAAACGTTGGCGGCTGGTTGGGGGGCGCCCAAGGGGGATGGCGCCCCTCCTCTGGTTTTCTAGATGTGCCAGTGCGAAATGCGTTGTTTTCCACCCTATTGCGCACGTTTTTGGGGGTTAAGTTTCCTCCGGGAATGCTACTGGGAACACGCCACGGCCTCCAAGAGGCAGTCCGTTCACCCTCCCCCCTGCTGCTACTCTTAAAACAATTAAGTTGATTAGAAAAAATGTATATAACGCATAAGTCTGTTTACGCTACTGACTTGAAAAGTTTATATGCTCTCTTGATGATAGTGTCTGGAGATCTAATAGTTCTAATAAAAAGTCAATGTAGCAGTAGAACAGTTTACCAGTCTCATCGTAAACACTGAAAAACACTTAATCTATTATAATAGCGTGTAAATGCGACCCAATGATAAAATCTGATGTGAAAATATATAATGAGGAAAAGAGAACGAATACATTACAGAGTAAAGGAAACGAATTTAAATTTTCCACTGGGTAAAATTTTGCGAAATGAGGTATCAGAATAAAGGACATCAAAGATTATTTGAGTAAATGCACGACACAAACGTTAGCGAGGTCAATCGACTGGTCAAAATCCTTAAATCATGTATTGGTTGAAAAACATACACCATTCTCTTTGCCTCAAATATCTCAGGGAAATCCATTGGAAAGTCAGCCACTAAAGACTCGAAACAACCATTTTGTTTAATGATGTAGTATTCAAGATGTCAGCAAAGTAGAACTTCCCCACAATGTACTTAATTATTCTTAAAATTATATATAGTTAAAAATTACAAATGTAATCGGCGTATTAAGTACACTGACAGCGCACAAAGCTTCTGGGCTAGACGCGTTTTGTCAATAAAATTTGAACAACTGATTACGTCACCAAATATTTTCAGCAGATTGGAAGCGAGCTAACGTCGTTCCTCTTCATTTTTGTTACCCAAAACTAGTTCTGCCCGGGTTTATGACTGAAGCGCTAATCCACACTCTGTTTTACAATATTATTTTGCGTGTTGTATTATGTTCTTGAAACAAGAAGGTTTGAAGCATTTATCAATAGTAATATGTTTAATGTCACTCTGACCTCCAATCTCCACTCAAAGACAAATGGAGGAAAAAATAATCATTCATCCAGTTTCTTCCGATGGAATAACCATTCCTGCATTCGTAGATATATCTATTGCAGAAATTATTATCAGATGCGAGCGTTTATTTATCTTTTCCGGCTGCATGTTAAGACTACAAAGAGGACAATAAATATGTGTAAACCGCAACTGATGACGATGTCTGTGACCACACCTTTTGTACAAGCATTGGAAATCACACTTAAATACAATACTTATTTAGTTGAGCGTGTAGCCCAAAGAGATGCTTTATATAACTTACCTGTACATGTCAGATCACCCTTGTAACCGGCATTACAAATACAACTGTACATATTGACTCGGTCTACGCAATTACCATTCGGGCCACAGGGATTTGATGCACACTCATCAATGTCTAAAATGTAAGCATATAAATGACTGTTACATATAAAGTAAAATAGATTTGTTGCTGGAAGAATGGGCAAAAATGGAGAACAACAATACTTCGTGCTATTTGTATGACAACATCTTATTGTGTTGGTACAGCGTTTAAACCTGATAAGACGTAATTTTTAAGCAATGTAAATGATGTATGGAGTATGTTATGAGGAGTATTAAAGTCAGGAAAACAAAGAGACAGTGAAAATTGACCTAAACATTATATACAACACTATACTGATTATGCCTTGTTTAAAAGCGTAGTTTTGTGTATTTATACGCCCATGTATATAGTATATATCACAGATATCAAGACAACTTCTAAATGACATCAGAAGAAGTCAACAACGAAAAATAAATCCGTGTATCCAGTTGCTGTGGCCTTATATAAACCGACTTAACAACGAAGTTAGTCACACACTATAAACTATCTATATAAGTATTTTTTATATTTTTGTGGGCATTTCGTTGAGGTTACGACGACGCATTAAACGTCAACTAGTGTAATGATTGTATATCTGTATGGTAATGCCATGTTAATTATAGAAACCACAGAAACGTTATTTTTCATTGAAGTCGTTAGTTCACGCATTACAAGTATAGCATTAACAGCCCTGCGCATTATATATGCTGAGTCTGTTAAATCTTTATTCCAACTATACAGTGTATGATGTATTCACATGTAACATATACATAAATTCACCGGATTATTCTTCAAAACCAACTGGACCGTCACATTTGTATGAACCAGCCACGAGCATACAGACTCCATGAGGAAAGCAAGAGTATCCATGTTTTTCTCACATATCAATCTCTTACATGGTTAAGCATGTAACATTCTTGTAACTAACAATATGACAGAATGGCAAAAGATATAAATTACTATGTTAAGCGTCGATGATAACTCCTTTATACATTGACACAATGTTTTAAAATATCTTGTTCTTGTAATGAAAGCCAGCAAATCAAGACGACGAACCTAGCCTTCAATAATTATACATCACAATTTGAAATCTTTGGAAAAAGATTTAAACGTTATGTAACGCTACACTTTATAAGGGGGGGTAACATATATTTGAAGTACTTGAAACACATTTGTTGTAATAATAATCGAAAGCATGCAAGAGGTTAGATTGACATAAAGCTTATTCAATCCACGTGATACGTAAATTGCTGTGATTATAATAGAGCGTGATTAAGAAAGTTCTGTGTTTTCCAAAGTTTTTTGCCCATATTTGACGCTGGTTGTTTTAATCCATTTTCAGAATAGTTATACATGTTATAAATGTATCGAGAGAGAAGTATGTTTAGGAATATATTGCAGTATTACTGAGTTATTATTGCTGGATAAAAAATATATACAATGGTTATTCTAACTATGTTAAGTTCTTATACCAAAACAGTAACACTAATGCGAGTTGATACCATGAGTCTTTCGTTGTACAAAATTTAAACACTCATTCCTTTAGTTGTTGTTTATTTCTTATCCTTTATATTGGACATATTTCTTATCATCTGTTAGCAACGAACACGTGATACACTAGTATGTGAATGATTTGTTTTACATGCACAAAACGAACAGGCTAGAATAAAACCCTATGTAGTGTATAAGCGCTTTGCTAATCCTGTTAATTACACCAACAGTTAATGTAAACATAAAGAAATAAATACCCATAGCAAAACCAGCGTTAATTGCAGTATAAAACACAAGAAGTGTTAATCCAGCCACATATAACTTCATTTTCTCAACGTTTCAACACATATACACTAGACAAGTTCTGTGGTGGCTTGAAGTTAAAATGCACCAGAGCAAAGGACATATATCGTAGTTACAGACCAATTAAATCATGGCAAATAGAATAACAAGGCATTTTAAGGACCAACTGGATGTTCCAAGACAACAATACAGAAACGAAGTGGGTAGCTTCGGCAATCTCTGCTAATTGCCACTGCCAGCTTAAATATCTCGGCGCTTGTATTTATGACAATTGTTCGGCAGTGTTAAAATGGTTTGCTTTTAGAAATATATATGATCTAAAGATAGAGTGATATGGTTGGCGACTTCATAAATATTTATAACTGAGTTTGTAAGTGTGATTTTTTTTAGAAATATATATGATCTAAAGATAGACCTTGTATAAACACACCATTGCACAGTCTGACAGTGCAAACTAAGAAACTGTTAGTTAAATTTAAGTGGTTTGAGAAAAACGGATTTTATCCAACTCGAGCGTGTGTGATGCGCTGGATGCTACTCAGCTCTGTTTATTTTTAGAATCACTCTAGGCTCGTGAATTATGCAATATATACAAGATACAGTTGTTATATGCACAGACTATACTTTGCTATTAGGTCGAGAAACAATTTAACGTGTGCACTTTGTAACTATTTGAGAGCACGCTAAGTAAAATATACTTATTAAAAGGGCACAATGTAAAACTTATTTTTGCCCGTTGTATTCAAATTTCAAAACACATTCAAAGCACCATTAAAACAAAGGGGTAGATTTCACTACAAGTCGACAGCAAGCAATTTACCAAGGGCTTTCTATGTGGCCGGCATAGTTAAGGGGTCGTGTTTAATTTTCGGTAAATCGGGTAGCGATTTTTCTACTCGAATACCCTAATAATTTTACCTGTTCACCGGTACTCGATTTACCGTTTCAGCACAAAACGGTGAATGTTATACTCATTGTATTCCGGATAGCAAATGTCCAATTGTGCAACATATGTGTTTCTATTGGGAATCGTCTTTGAATGTAGAACAATAATATATAAATTATTCATTTCTGAACCCTACAAAACAATTATATTGAAAAAAATGTATATTTTCGTGGATTACCTATTTTACGTCACCAATGTAAACAATTTTTTAAATATTTTTTACATATGCATATAGTACATTAGTTCAACCAACAAACCCTCGTTCAGTCCATTTTGTCCTAATTCGTTGTGGGTTTTTTTCTCGATATTCAACAAAAATAAACAGAGGGGCTGTTCTGTGTTTAATATTGCTTATATTAATTATAGAATTTCTGGATGACCACTTCTTGTTTTGTGATTGAACACAACTTTTCGATACATATGCCTGTATCGTCACCAAGTGTAAATCGACTAACCAAAAAATAGAAGAGGTAGAAGTTATATACCAGTCTAAAGTAGTTAAATAAACAAGGTCAAATGTTCTAGTGAACAGTGTGGACCACAACAGTCTTCTGCGTTGTCGGGTACGAAAAGAACAAGTGGCAGTGTTTTTCAGTTCAGATATAGATCGATATAGATATATACGTCGGTGAGATTCAAGCAAAAAAAGGTGTAATTCAAGGTTACCAATTCGAACAATTGAAGGAATGTCCGATGGGTAAAACTGGGAGGAAACCTCGTTAAAGCCACCCCCGCGATTTCCGGAGCCACATCGTATGACTCACTCATATACCTGTTGGTCGACAAACGGAATCGATCCCGTGAACGGTACAGCGAATTAGGATTAGTAAGCGCAGTCGTTGACCACAAAGCCACGGCCGTATGGCAAGCCGTTTTACTTTTTATTCCCTTTTTAATGATATGATCAATTCTTTCGTGATATCATCAGTTCTTTTATGATATCATTAATAGAATTTCTGATATCATTGATGATATCACGAAAGAATTGATGATATCATTAAAAAGTGAATAGAAAGTAAAACAGCTTGCCATTCGGCCGCGGGCCACTAGTAAATAGAAGATAATAAAACCGAGTAGGCCCATTGATAAACATCTTCGGGAGCCAAGGTTTATACAAGGGTGTATTAACCTTGGCACATTAGAAACCCATATCGTGTTATCTGAGTGGACTAAGGCCACATAATGAAGTCCCGTCTGGGATTTACCCCTAAATCCACCGGCCAATAGAATAAGCCGATTCAATGACAGCAGGAAATAAACAATGTTTAGTTCAAATGTGATTTTACCAAAGAAACTGGCTTGTTTGGCGTGGGTGTTTTTTTTATTTTACGCAAATCCGAGGAGTACTTTGTTTCATTTCCACAAAATGTCCGGCGGTTAAAACGTGTAAGTTATCTCACTTTACAATGTATGTCTCATGCCAATTGATGTTATCTTACGTAACCTTTGAACAAGTGCACGCGTCAGAAATGTTGTTCCAAATCACGTAACCTCACTTTATTTTACGTGAAAGATTAGGTGGTGAAACCTAGCACACCTGATACATGCAGTTATACGCATAAGTAATAAATATGTTCCTTCGACGATCTGCATAAAAGTTAGCGAAAGTGTGAAACCTGGAAAAAACTGTTACTCCACCCGAACCGTATTTCTCATGCTGTTTACAAACTACTGATCTCAGAAAACCTGCAATTTCATCCAGCGAAAGAAATAATGATAATGGTCTTATATCAAAGAGAATTTTTGTAGTGACTAGATGTGACTTTTCATTCGTTTGTAAGTTTGACAATTTGTATATGATAATTATTTGTGAAACCGTTATGCCAATTTAAAACTAAATTAATATAAAGAAATGTCTGGATCACTGCTCTGTCGCCAGACGCTGCTGCATGGATAATTACACAGCTTGTTGGTTTGTTACATTTTCTTTCATAATCACAAAATTAATAAAGATGCAAATAATGCAGAGTCTAGTTGATAAGGCATAACTTGCTGTAGGCGTAAAGGGCGCCTCCGCGAGAAGACTGTAGACTTTTGTACTATGAAGCGTATTTTCCATTTATACCTTTGTAGGTAGTACAATACAGCTACGGTTGTAAAACATTGTCAGACATGTTATATCCTGCGATATTTATAGCACAGATGTGTACGTCGATGGCTATATGAGACTCACGCTGAAATGAAACATGAAACAGGCGATATACGGTTTATCGTGCGAAATGTCATAGTTACAAGAAGGTGCCGAATATGAATTTTCCTGACTGGGCTTTTTAACCTCATCTGTGTCTGGAAATCTCATATACAGGCCTGTGCTCTAATCTTTTCCGTCTTATCTCAAAATCGGTCCTCTAAAATTTTGTGAGGTAACCAAACATTTGCATTTTCTTTGGTTTGCTGATTTTTTAAATACATAAATGTGCCTTGGTGAAAAATAAAGCAAAATTGCTTTAAAACATAAACTTCA
>JAQQZZ010038950.1:0-10463 GCA_030265115.1 Mopalia vespertina | reverse complement strand
CGGAATAGATTTCATTGTTAACATTAGATGAGATTGCTTCTACGGGCTTCCTCATTCTCGGAGCTTCCGGGGCCTAGGCGGCCCCTGAACCCTCGCCTATTGAGCTGTGATAGTCGAGCAAAATCCTGTATCCGCCACTGTCAACTGTCATTTTTTTTATCCCTGACTGGACGGTGGAAGATCCCTAACCTTTACATGTGACGATATCATCGCGAACAGCTAAAACAGTCTCGCTGTCAGATCTGTGACATTTGATTGATACCTTTAAGTGTAATCGGATGTGGAGCTGCGCAGTACCTTAATATTTAACATGGAAGAGACACAACGAACATCAGCCATTTTTCAATGTTTCTTAAGAACCGTAGACACCAGATGGATGCCCCTACCATGCATGGTACTCGATGGATCACGACTTGAAAAAGAAACGCACAGAACCTTGTGAATTTTGCTGTTCATAAAAATGTTGGCTTATTTAGACTGTCATGCAGGAAAGCATAGGAAACAAACACGGGAAACTCCTGGCGTTTCCATTTTATTTCAACATGACAAATTCCTGTGGAACTAACTCAGGCACTGTATATACTCGACTGATTTATCTGTATATACAAAATACTTATGCGCACGTATGTCTAATTGAATTAGAGATATACCTTTATAAGATATATCTCATTCCAATGATTTAGATATAGAGACGAGTCTGCATGCATGTTCATTTTCAAAATCATCAGTCGGAGGAGAGTGTTTTTCAAAAGTACCGTATTGCAATGGCCATTGTAGACATATTACACAAGTCCACAATTACACAATGGAGTAATCTCACCAGAACTATCGCTTTTAACAATTAGAGATAGCTGTAGTTGAATAAGAGGTCTATCTGATACATTGGAGACATTCCTATTTATATGACAGATACATCTTATTCTCTTACATTAAGAGATATCTAATTGTATTAAACTTCTATTTATTTTAGAGATATCTCTAAATATTTATAGATATTTATAAAATGATAATTGACATCTCTCATTAAAAAAAAGCTATCTTACATTCTGGATTATTTTCAGATTGACTGCTTAGTTAAAAAAAATAGACAACTTGCTAGCGTTAAGTATAGCTAAAATGATAAAATAATTAGGAAACCTTTACTTTAGATTTGAAAAATGTAAATCAGCAGCTTATAAAAGCTGAAAAAACGGCATTCAGTTTCAACAGTTTCAACACAACTACATAATGTAAAATGCTGGAAATTGAATGTTCTTCCCGTGCAAGGAACAGACGCAATGACTACACTCGGAACACACTATCCTTAGACCTTAACACGGACCTTCATAAGGACAATACATGGTGTGCTGGAGCTGCCCATAACCTCAAATACTGGTCTTAACAACAGTAAAAACACAGCATTAAAAACCCCGTAACTTTTCTTACAGTACAAATACAACTGCATGCTCTACTTTATAAATAAAATAAGTTGAATGAATATGATTTTAGATAATTTCTGTTTATCATATTTGAAACTGTTATCCCGTGGCACTCTGTACATTCTGTAACAGTTGGATAATCTTCAAATTAAATACGAGTATTTTCACACCTACTACAGATTATGTCAACATCAACAACAATCTATTAATCATTTCAAAATAAATTTTATTACACCCAAAAGTAACAAGTGTTTAAAACTGCAATCAGCGTCAAATCGTTCAAATTGATGTACATATAACAATGTGATTGGTAATGTACAGTGTTAAGGAAGATTAGACAATATATGTATCCGTTGAAAATTAAAAGAAATTGATTAGTTCATCAGGTTTAACAATCATCCAATAAATAAGCTGTATCCCATATACGCACCGTTAGTATCACTATATCACAGATTACACTTTCGAAATATCTATTAAACACAATCAACAAATAATGCTAAAAACCTTAGAGGCCACTTCCTTATAAACATGGGTATATAATTAAGTTAATGACATTTAGAATTTTCAGTACAACATCGGGACGCTATGTTACACTGATAAATAAGAAAATAGATAACAGTTGACTATGTGAATACAGGAAATAAATTAAGCATTTGTATCCACGTTTTGTTGGCTTTTAACCTGTACTATGTTGGTTTTTTCCTCGTTCTTGGGATATAATATGAATCCAGGTTAAACCAGCATATTATATAGTACTATATCCCTTGTGTATAGTTCCATATCCAAGGTTTACACGATAAAACGTGGTGGTAATGTACAGAAATATAACTATATCATATTAAAGTTGGCTGTATGAATGCATTTATACAAACGTCTTACTAGCTTTGGTTCTCCGATAACGTCAGTTTTCTTGGGTTTTTAGGCAAGGATACATATGATGGTTATCCTGAGTTACTTTTTCTAATTATTTTTAAATATACAACTAGTATTGCTGGTATTTACCCGGGACCGGTTGCTCGAAGCACTAATAAATTCAATCCTCTGTTAGATGACGTCACACCATGTTGTAAGTCTATCTTTAATGCGCTATTATCCATTTAGACCGGTATTAGCAACTAATAGTCTTTCAAGCAACTGTCCCTAGCAGAACAATATATACATATATTAAAATAGAGTATATAAATGGAAGGCACCGTCAAATGATTTGTTGGAACTTCAATTGTCAATTAACAGTATTTTTTTTTTAAATTAATATCCCACTTATTCAAGTAAACGACTTTCTGAACGAATACAAACCAAACTGAAAATCCAGGCCATTTGAATTCCAGTTCAGATATAGGCCTGTGTCGAATTGGAAATGTATATTTTTATTGTAGTGAAAGACATTTTTGCTTGCCTCCATATATATGCCAGAACCCAAATCTGCTGTTTAAACCCCAAAACAACTTATGTGCGACAGCTAAGCTTTTTTAACGATCCAATACCTTTCAAAAGCTGAACATACCTCTTTCAGTATGTTAACAACGAACTTGGGGCTGAACAATGGCCACGGGGAAATAATTCGTTTAAAAATAAACTGGAAGTTACACATTGAATATTTCCCCCTGCTTCCTTTTAAATTCATTTATCAATATTTATGCAGAGATGAGGTAATTTTCTTCCACACCTGATTTTGTCTTGTAAGATATTGTCATGTATGCAATTACACCGTTTTATCCGAGATTCGTCAATTTCCCCAAAATTATATGACCATATAAGTTCCTTCGCTGTATATTTCACCCTCGTGACACCTACCTCACCCCAACACATTTATTAATTACTAAAATTAGCACGAATCTCCTCACAGTTATGGTTTGATCACTAAATGCTACACATCATAAATACGAGTAATGAAAACATAGGCCTATAGGTCTCTTCGGTGATCTAAAAGCTGGAAAAGGGTATACAAATATCATTAATTTTAATGTTTTAAAATACAAGGGGGAAAACCTTAAAGCCCTCGAGAGAATTGCTTTTATAGCTGGATAAAAGTTTATAAACATGAAGAACATTTTATATTTTAATCGTGCGTCAATATTTGTTAAAAATGGTAAAACGTTTAACTGCGTCAAATCGAATAGGCGGATTGATGCTTAAAAAATAATCAACACAAGCTGGTTTTATCTGCGATTGTCAGTTGTTTTTACTTTTTCTTCTTTTCTTTAGCATGATGGTATAGGAAGCGCAGCTGCCACAGAGTTTTAAGCAATATAGTATACCGATAGAATAGACAGACAAGTCAGATCTATGTAAATAAAGGCACGGACATGGCCATTACCAGCTGGATTACCGTGACAACTGGTCACACCGGTTACCGGCTTGAGGATCTTAGTGGACACAGCCTTTATTATACAGCTTTCCTAGTGTATGTATATCTAACTGAGCTCATCCCTTGACGTAGCCACTTCATGGTTTATTAACTCGTCCACGTGTGCCCTTTAATCGAAACGAGGCTGTCACTCGGCAGTAGTCTACATATAGATGACTGTCAATTCACGTGGGACATAAAATAAAAGGGGAAAAAAAGGATCCTACACTGACTAGTTGTTTATATAGCCTAGACCAGGTAAATAGCATACCAGTCTCAAATGAACAAGGTATCGACTTATGATAGTAATGCTGTAGATACAAGTTCAGTACATAAGAGATGTGTTAGGACAGAAAGTTATCGAAATGTACTTATGTTCATCGGACTAGACAGTTGTTAACTGTATGTATGTCCAGAAGCCCTACGGTTCGCACGTCCGGAATTTTCTAACCTGGCCTAATAAATAAATAAATATAATAAAACTTGTTATTATAGATCTCCACAGTTATGAAAAAGAACTGCAACTCTGGCATGTCCCACTAGATTAAAAAAGTCCAAAGACGTTTCACGGTAAGAAGAGGATATCTATTCGTTGAAAACATGTAGTAAATAAATTTATTTCATGATTAATGTAAAATATTTGTTTCTGAAATGATTCTGAAAAGTGCACGGGCGACTGAGCTTATGAAATAAGACAATGCAACGGTACATGTCCCTTGTTAAGACAGTGGCTTGGGTAAACAACACACTGATCGATTCCTATTCAATTTCATCTCTCCATTGTTTTCTCCAGTAAATAACCTACTAAGAACGACATGCTCGTGAGTAACAACCAACTGTATAGAGAAAGACTGTCTAACTGTTCTACTGAATGAAACCGTATTAGATTAATGCTTATATTTATAGTCCATAAATAATGTTCATGTTTTGATAGGCTCGCCCAGTAATCTATGTACAAGGCTTTACCACTGCATATAGACACAGGCTAAGATATACTATTCATTTCAGGATAACCACTACTTGTTTTTTCGTAGAATGTAACGTTTCGATACATATCATATGCCTGTATCGTCATCCGGTGTAAATTGACTATGGAGAAGAAAGGTTGAATGATATATACTAGTAAAAAAAGTAGTTAAATAAATAAGGTTAATGTCCTAGTGCATAGTGTGAAGAATAAGTATAGATAAATTAGTGAGTGGGCAGGATGTCGTTCAAAACTTACAGGCTAACATGTTTGTTTGTTTGATTGGGGTTTAACGTCGTACTCAAGGGTATTTCACTTATATGACGACGGATTGTCCACTTCACACTGCTCCTTGCCTAACTACAGTGGAAACCCGAGAGGAAACGTCGTAAAAACCACCCCCCCTGATTGCCGGAGTCACATCGTATAACTCACCCATATACCTGAGGGTCGATAGACGGACTCGATCTACAGGCTAATATGATATGATATAATATTAGAACGGCAACCCAGTGTATTCAGTCTAGCAAAAACATACATCTTGCAGAAAATACTTAACAGAAGTCAATCTAGCAGAATGTGGATATAGAAGAGCGGTTTATCCGATAGGGAGCACTATAGTCTTGAATAACGGGAATTCTTAATGCTAGTAAAACGGCTTATAAATACAGACCACAAGCAACAATGTACTTCCCCTTATAGCAGCAGGGGGCGGAGATTAACGTTACGACACACTGAATATGTTCATATAATTTGAGAGTATGTAGTATACATATAGGTTTGAATTATGAATCAGACCAAAATCCCTCTATCATACTACATATGCAGCCGCGGGTGCATGGACATATATGGAAAATGAATGACAATGAGACAACACGAGTGAAAATAAAATCCACGCTTTTTAACAATGTCGATCAATCGTTAGAAACATATTTCATAACCAAATTGTAAGTATTGTATTGATTGACAGACAGTCTGGACACAGCCATTCAGACGTGTAAAATGAGTGTCACAGCCGAATTGAATAACACAGATAGGATCCACGTTAACCAACAACCTACCCTGTATACCATCAATTTGTACATAAGTCATATATGCGTTGATCTGAAACAATATAGGTATTATATCGTGTCGATATGTGCATTATAGTAAGTTACAAATACAGTGTTGCTTATCTACAGCTGAACTCTATGTACAACCTAAATACAGACATTTCATGCCTTCATATTTATCTATTTCTAAACCTGATCGTCTAAAAGCCGCGTTAGCTGTTATCAAGTGCTACTGACCTGTTTAAATAGGCTTACGCAATTGATTCGTTTTCTGTGTTGGTATTGGAATTTATACATACACAAGATACATATATACATATTTTGATATGTATATATATTAAATTCAATTGAAACGCGGTATTAAAAATTTGTTATAACTATTAGGAAAGCTCAATGGAACACGATATTAACTTAAGACCAGGATATGTCTGAGGACTATTTAAAGAATTACTCGTGTGTATACGTAACTCTTAACGATATGCGGTATATCAGGTAAATTTAAAATGCATTTACAAGGCACATTCAGACCATTACACGCATCGATGCAAACGATACGCTGTGTGTATAGTTTTATATGCGATTTCATAGAGACAGAATTATAAACGGAGGGACTTTATAAACCGCTGTAAATGACCATATTTAATAATTAAAAAACTAATTAAACCAATTCAAACATCAAATCGTATTTTAAAAAGTAAATAATGGGATATATACTCGGCCAATATACTACATGCAAATGTAAGTTTCTTTCAGTATAATTTAACTTGTATGATGATTCTGTACTCATACTGTACTCAAAAGAACTGAAAGGTTGTAGAAATCTAGGATAAAATAGTATTGACATATAAACCTAAACCATATCATTGTACCTTTAACAGAGAATAATATATACAGGTAAATGGCGATGTACTTGATTGTGTTATGTCAAACTCTCAAAGATTAAAACCTCAATGTCTATATTCACCAATAATTAAAACCTAAAAATTTCAAAAATGTAAAGTCCTTCTTAACTGTTTACACTAAGAGCCTATTAAATTTGCAGTTCCCAACAATTTAAATCAGGTCCAGACACATTAGTTTCTGGGGCACAATCCACAATTTTAAACACTTTAACGTCACCATTCTTCTGGAGAACCACGACCGTGTCTTCGCCGTTAAACGCCACATTTAGAGGGTTTTCCAGGGGACAGTCTGTTGGTAAGGCATATCCCAAGAAAGACCCGAGTGGTGAAATCACACGAATATTACCACTTATCTCATCCACCAGAAGCACATTACCATGGGAGGCCACACATACACCACGCGTGGACTTTAAACTATCATCCGTTGACTTGTAAATAAATTTAGGTTTGTAGTTTTTGGTGATGGCTAACACAAATTTCCTGCTATATTCTGAAACTATAATCCCCCCTTTATCCGAACAAGAAATATACCAGGGATCGAGGAAGAGTGGCTTGTCCACTAGAGGCACCATTTTGAACATATCTATAGACTGCACAACTTTACCATCCATCTGAAGGATATCAATAGAGGAAGGGAAAACACACGTGACAACAAGATGGTCGCTATCATATCCAGCAATGGCAACATACCCTTTACTTGTAGACATGGTGGTTTCTAAAAACAATTTTCCTTTAGTCGAGAGGAAGGCTATGAGCTGCCTCTCGTGATATAACACGGCTACCTGACCATCATAGGTGCCAGTGACGTCACGAGGTTCGGGATTTTCACCATGTAAACAGAAACTATCCAGGAATTTTCCTTTGGGTGTGAAAAGTTTCACCGAATTGTCAGCCGCGTCAGCCACCACCATGTTGCCGTCAGCCAAACAAACGATTCCAGCCGGATAGCGACCGTCATCATCCGGGCTCTCAACAGCAGCATCGTGAGCGCTGGTGTCACGACAGTTAAACACAACCACAGCTTCTGGACATAAGCTGATAGGAATCTCAAAGTCAGCGGAATTTTGTCCGTCATTTTCGTCATCTTGTACATGGTCACCTGCAGTGTTATTTTCATTGGCAGATTCAGTTTTTTCTGATTTAGAGCTATTCAAATGTTTATTGACTGATTGTTCAATGTCGACATTGTCGGAACCAGGCTGAAACTCGTCGTCGAAGGAGAAGTCCATTTCGACGTCAAAGTCGTCGAAATCTCGCCTTAAATGACGCCTGAACTTCTCGTCAGTCTCTTCCAAGTCATGAACAGCCATGACTGTGGGTGAGCGGAGATAGTCGGGCTGGGATTCAGACACACTGTCCGATTGATCACGTGAGATGTTCTCTATTGATCCCAGTCTCTGTGATGCGGGTCTGTACAAACTCATCCGCTTCAACCGAGCAGCATTTTTATCCAAGGCAGGTTTTCTTTCACCGCGACGAGTGTCCATATTTGCTAATCGGCGGAGTCTCTCGAATGCATTGGTGATTTCTTTTGACTCGGTTGTCAACGAGCTTGTTTCGATGGTGCTGCGGGGCCGTGGTTTAGAGGGTCCATCACGACGTTTAACCCTACGTACAACATCAGTTCTCACAGCAGCCAGCGACGGTGTCTCGTTTTTTACTGGGCTGGCCAATAACAAGGATATGTCAGTTACACTTTTTGATAAACCAAATGATGATTTCAAATTCGAACCATTAGTTGGCTTTTCTAATTTTCTTTGTTTCAGCCTTTTTTCTAATTCTTTATCCCTGAGAGGAAGTTGTCTGGCCGGCCGATTTTTATTAGCATGTGACATGTTGGCGGACAGCTTTAAATCAGATAATGCTACATTGCCATTGTTATTATCAATATTGAAGTCGTCATTAGACAGGTCACTATTGCGTCTATTTGACAGGGCTGACAATATAGCGATATTTGACACGCTTTGACTGCGGGTACTCATTTTGGTGAGACCCGCTGGTTTGGAATCCATATCATCGCCGTCATCAAGCAGTAGTTTAGTTCTGGGTCGTTTACCGTTTAAATTTAATTGACATGTCACAGTGATTTTATCTGAAGTGTTTTTACATAGCCGTAATGCCTTGGGTACAAAATCTCCCCGGAAGTACGAAACATCAAGACTTTGTTCTGTCGCTAAGGACGCATCGAGGCTTTGTTCTATGTTTCCACTGTAAAACGTGTAACGTGCTAGCTTTTCGTCTTGTTGTCTAATAATTTGTTGCATAATGTCATGTTTTCTGATTGTCTCATAATGTAACAATAGTTCAGTCTCGGTGCCATATTTAAGCAAGTACCTTAACATGTCATACATACGCTGTGCAGTTCGACAATATTTATCGGACGAATCAGCTGACTGAAGTGCCTTGTTTTCCTCTACGCCACGAATCTGCTCTAACTCCGTTAACAGTTCAGATTGTTTTTTACGTAATATGTCAACGAGCTTGTCAAAATATTCATTGATATCTCGCTCACATCGTTGACCTGCCTTCTCCAAATATGAAGGAATGGCATTCTTTATCTCGTGTATATCAACATGATAGTGCCGCAGTTTCTTTTTCAGCCCTTCCATTTCAGGCCTATACAATTTGATAGCCTCCTTAGTTGATACACAGTAATGTTTCTTATGATTGATTACTGTACATTCCATACAGCCTAACACTCTACAATTAACGCAGTAATACTTGATGTGGTCATCCGGGTGTTTTGGGCAGAATGTTTTGGACTCTTTCCGTTTCTCTAACGATACCTGAAGACATCGTGATATATCAGTAGTGCTATGCAGACTATAACCTGGACATGTTGAATGTTTATTCTTACATTGATCACACAGTCCTATTTTACAATCGAAACACCAGAACGTTGCTAGTATTTCGTCACTATCATCATTATCGGCTATATCTGGGACGGGTGAACTGACGTCATGGCTGCTCGAACTGCTACAGCTGGCCTGCCCGCTACACACTGCACACGTTAATTGGCGATGAGGACACGAGTCCACAGCATTCAACAGGCTGGTAATAAAATCATTTTTAGGCAAACTTTCAACAAAACTCTCGTCAATTTTCCTTGATTTATAACTCACAACTTCACATATAGGACAAACAATACCTTTAGTGCCGTACTTAGCCGTGTTCACTGGTCTGCTGACTTCTCCTGTCGGCCCCTCATGATCTGTCAACTGAGGGCTCGACTCACCGCAGTTTACCTTGTCAACGTAAGCAAGTAGACAGTCCGAACAGAATGTATGTAAACAGGTGAGCAGTTTAGGCGATTTGAACGCTTCCTGGCACAGGGGACAGCAGAGGAAATCGTCATACATGATCTCGGCTGTCTAATTTGAGCTTACTTCACAGTTCGAACTGATATAAAAAGGACTCGTGACAGTTCGATAATAAAGCCAGGTTACGTGCCGATTCCGCACCGGAACTGAATCTGTACACCTGTAGTCAAGCGAGATAACTCTGTGCGGATTAAATCTGTGATTTTAGCGAGTTGTATCCGCTTGACTGGAATTATTAAACGAGACTCGTACTTGTCCTCAACGCACCACGTTTTCATTTGAATTTTTTTGCTTTTTGTTTTACGGTGTTCTTTTTATATATTATTATTGCTTTCCAAGCGGATTTTTAATGCAGGAAAATCAAGGCGGTGAAGCATGCTCTGTTGAACTGGGGGAGAGGGGATGTGGGTTTTGGGTGGCACGTGCGGTAGGAGAGGGGGGGGGGGGGGGGGGGGGG
>JAQQZZ010038939.1:0-10464 GCA_030265115.1 Mopalia vespertina | reverse complement strand
GATGTCACTCTACTGTGCTAACGTGGGCTCAATTGCACGTGTCTCATAAGGTCACGTGACTAGGAACACAAGGAAACCTGCTTTATCCTTGATGTATGCTCGCACGAACTGCATGCTTGTGCCCGTCGGAGTTGCTGTGTGTCATGATGTCTTTGACAACGCATTTACCTCTAATAATAATAATAACATCTCTGGTATTAAGTTTCAAGAAAATATTTCGAAATTTATGAGTGTAAAGTTTCTTTTTTGACTGAGTATATTTGGTGTGCTTTTGCCAGTTTACAGACCAGCTTAAGATTCGAAAACCAAATTAGATCATCAGCAAAAAATAATACACAAAATGACACCTTTCGATATCGGTTTATGTAAAACTGTTGTGTCATTTGTACTTAAACCTCTTCTAAATTCAAATTGTGCATCCGACAGTTTACTGTAGTTTGACTGTAGACTAAGGGAATAAGAATAGTTTAAGTAGAGATAGAGAAAGATGTTTAATTTGTTGAGAGAGAGAGAGAGAGAGTTCCATTTATTAACAGATAAAGGGAAAACTGATTGACTAAAAAGTTGCGTGAGGCATTTGTATCACGATGATTAATAGAGAATTACTACGATGTCTCAGAATAAACGTAACCCTCGAGATTTCTTTGAGTAAGGCCCTCTGGCTAAGGGGAGTTTGCTTGGAGAGTAGCAATGATGTCTTTACTTAGCATTGGACAACAATAAACTTTCCAACATTATGGAAACGCTTGACAAAATGTTGCTGTGCAAGTGTCAAATATTGTTGGAATACACCGCCGTCGTGGCAAAGGGAGATACGGTAATGATAACCAACCACTTATATTTTCGTGAACAGTATGGTCCGATGGGATGTAAGTCTTATATAAAGATGCTCCCAGTTTAGTTCTTGTATCAATGTGTTATAAGGTGTGTGCCTCAGCCCGGCAGTGGCTAATAGTGAAGCTCGACGCTGTATTCTTTCCAACTGTTGGGAAAGTCGTAATGAACAATTTCCACACAATGTGTCGTCGTATTCCACTTCACTGTATGCTAGCATGATCAGACCTGTACACAAATCTAATATTTGAGTCAGCTCGACGTCATATAAGTCAAATGCATTATAGCAAGATGATAAATACTCGTAACTAAATCTTGATATATTTAAATGGTCCATAATATAAATAAATAGAATAGGTTCGTGTACTATAAACATGTTCAAAACATTTAAGAGAAATTTTGAAGCAATATTCCGAACAGGATAATAGAACCGTTCATGAAGCAGACAGAGCAACCAATGAAATGACAAGACAGAATACCTATGTTGCACCAAACTAATGTCCACGTACAGTGTCCGTCTAAAAATATCGAAAAGGTAAGCATTGCTATCTGAATAACTCTTATCTTAAATGAAAGCATCATCGTTTGCACTATTGTTCGAGCGTGGGGGAAGTACAAACCGGATGGACTTTGAAATGACTTTCATGATAGATAAAGCAGATGAGGGGCAAATACATCTTGCATTTGACTGTTTAAATAATCAAATGTTTGATAAGTACAGATTATTTTCCCATCAAGAAAATGAGCGACTTTTCTTTCAACTGCGCTCTTCAAGGTTTATAGCCCGGTGACTATACATCTGGCAGTTTTTCCTTAAGAAGTCGTAGTTTGAGAAACTAGACAATTCTGCTGAGAAATCATCTTGCAAAAGATCGGACAGGATGTGTGGATTCATTGACGATACTGCACGATTACATCATTTTCCTTTCAGGTTACTTTTCGTGCTATCATTCCATAGGTCGTCAAGTGTAAAGCCTGTGTTTAATTGATCGTAATAAACAACTATCAGCTTAAAATTATCGCTCTTCAATCGTTACATTATTTTACCAATTAGAATTTCATATAAATGTCCTCATTCAACGCATATTTCATTTTCATTTCATTGTGCATATTTTTGTTAATTAACTAACCGTTTAAATGGTTTCTGAAAAGTAGTGGTTTTGAAAATACCGGTTCTTCTGTTTATTAAAATGAACATACATCCTTATTTGCTATCTCCAACCGCTGTTCATGCTCAACCTGATAAAATGCCCATAAATATCATATTATGACAGCGTCAGCAGAGAAACCCCAATCAAATGTGTGAGTAAGACGACTAAATTTGACTGCATAATTTCAAACAGTATTATTTGAAATTCCTTTTAAGCTTATTTTTTTCGGTGCACGGTACTTTTGGAGATAAGCCTAATCCTCAGCCTTTATGGAACCTACAACATTTCTTCGTGTTTAGATATACAAATTTTCAGTTGAAATTGAACTATTCTAACTCATTTTTAAGATTTAGCACAATATTGCATAACAACTAGGTTAGATTAGAGGTACATCAAACATATTTTTTCAATATTGTATTTCTCTAGGTAGGAGGAAATTTATATATATATACATTTTGCATAAATATATATATGGGAGTTATCTAGAACATAATATGATTCAGCGATTTAAATTAATCTACAACCCTTTGCCTGTGTGATGGCTTTTAGAAATATATATTTGTTATTGTTCTACATTGAAAGACGATTAAGAATCTGTATTCAGCCCTAGGCAAAATCCTTATTAATAATTTAAAGGATAATTCGAACATCTAACTTTTATTAACAGTGACCGCTCAGAGTTTCTCGAATGATGCAGGGAAGTACGCCACGTGACTGGTGTCTATAGAAACTTCACCGCCATTTTTGTTGTTGTCCCGAATTTCACGAGCTGTTCAGGGTTTTTCGCGTGAGTATAAATATATACAAAATACCTAAAAGATGTGTCGCATTGTATTTGTTGTATTCGAATACAAATTGAATGCAGTCCACCTGATCCTGTTTCACCATACGCATCAGACACCACATGAAACACAAGCTTTAAGTAAGTCAATATTGCTGGCCACACGTGGATTAGAACTCGTGTGGCTGGCTAGCAGGACCCGTGTTAGACTGTGATTATATATACTGTTGCATTGTCTTGTCCAAATTTAATATCAGGGACAACCAGCAAAGCCTCGAACGCTTTTTCTGTGACGACATTCACAAATGGAATAGCGTCATACTCTGGTATGTTGCACTATTGTATTTCACTCCAAATGTTTTGTTACCGATTGTTTTCTAATGTTAGTTTTTCATGTTTTGCCGGTTGCTTTTGTATGCTAAAACAGCCCTACTCTTATTTGGCCTATCTTTACCTCTTATTATATGTATTGTTGTCACAACCATTTGAAAAAAATCTTATATAACCCTCTTCGCAAATGCCATAATCTTAATGGTGAAGTCATTCTTCGAAAGCTTGTTATAATATATAGCAAAATATACAAAGATGCGTTTATTGTACTTTTGTTATTTGAATATATTATAGCATAAAATTGGCATGTGAGATTCGTTCTTACCCGAATCAATAAAAAACAAATCAACCGTGCTGGAAATAAATAAAACGTATAAGATCAGCTGGATTGGGAGCGTGTATAGTTTGTAAACATAAAGTTTTCGTCGTATGACACTTTTAGCTTTTGTGCAAACGATATGGTCTGTGCACCATGCCACTATTGTCCAAACTATACATTACGTATGAGCTACATGTACTTACTCATGAGAAATGTGATCAAAACGAGAATCCCAAACCAGTTGGTATACACGTCCGCATACACGGTGGCCAACCACATCATTACAGCGGAGAGTGAAGTCGAGATGAAAATAAGAGCATATCCCACTTTGTAGCCGAATCTTCCAGTGATGACAGATTCTGTCAGCGAGAATCCCATCCCTGCGAGACCTGATGACGATACCAGCTCAACTGAAAACAACAACAACATGTAGATGTCGGAAAGAGGTAAGTTAGAAAACAAACTATTGCCCGGCCTTATCAATAACAGTTTGTGTATGACTTAATACTAATAATATATGGCACTCACCTTGTGTTTGTGTTAAATTGAATGTCCTTTTTAAACTGATAGCATACACGTTAAATGATACTTCCAAACCAAGTAAAACCGTGGCAATCACACTGATACCGATACCACACCAAGCCTTACATTTTAACTCCATGACTGACTGGATGTGATCGATGTCAACTGACAGTATGAAGTGAGATGAAACTAGTCCTGACTGAAGTGCAAAAACCGTTTATAAAAACTGTTAATCTATTAAATAAAAAATGATTCTTTAATTGTATACATTGAACGCCGACAAAGCAGTTTAATATACTAACCACTGAACCATAGAACGACAACCTCTCGATGGGACGTAAACGAGAATAAGCAGAGCGAGGAGAACGTTGTTTGAAGTATGCACATAATTAAGGAAAAATACATCGCCATTGTTCAATTTTTATTCATTCACGGTTTCGAGACTTTAAAACGACAATTGCACTAGAAAATAAATAAATTTGCGTTCTAACCCACTGAACAGATATGTTATATCATTTTTTCATTTTAAAATAATGATCAAAGTTGAAGATAAACACATTTCCCCAAGATTTCTCAGGGCGTAGACGTCGTGTCGCTTTCCCTGTGATTTGTTTGTTTGTTTAATTGGGGTTTAACGTCTTATTCAAGGGTATTTCACATATATGACGACGTATTGTGAACTTCACCCTTTTCCTGGCCGTATTCGACTGAGAAACGTAGAAAATGAAACCCAAAGGCAGAACCAACATTGTTTTTGCAAAGTTTGACAAATTTTAATGAACAACAGCTACTCAACAACTACCCCGATCTGCCAAAGTTGATCAACAAGAACAGAGATCTATAAGATTGAGTTTTCTAATTCACTTCTTTAACCAACGTCAGAAAATTACCAATGGATATACATCAAATTAAAATAACAGCTTGTTGAATTATATTTTGGTTACATTTTGTTGCGTATGTACTACAGTATGAGATCACTTCTCAACAATCGATGTGTGCACATAAATAGTTCATACCGTAATTTTTTTTTATCTGGGGTATAAATGTGCAAATATCAAAACAAATAGCTATAAGGAAGACTTATATTCCGAAATATTTGTTTATTTAGGTATATTAAAGGTCTGATATAAAAAATAAATTTGATTTACGGCCAACAAAATGCAATTTCCAGTTGTTATTGAATATTTCAACCCCGGAACTGATCTTTTTTTGTAAATTAAAAACAAATAATTAATTTCCAGTGATATTCAAGCTTAAACAAATACCACACGTTTTTGTTTCTACTTGCAAGTCCACATTTAGTAGGGCCGCTCAATCAACATTTGTATTGATAATTGTTCTTAGAAAATATACAATACTGTTAAATTGTACGCTTATGTATTTGGCAGGGTGTATTTTAACTTACAAAAACAACACTGAAGCCATCTTTTGCAAGCTGGAGTTCCCATTTGATATATTTTGTACCTCATGTGAGAGAATATCTACAAGATCCATCTACTCGTCACAACATTCTATCGAGTAGATAATGGCGACATCAACTAAAATTATTTACCTCCTATTTTAACGGCTCCTAACTCAGGGTGAAAAAATCTTTAAATATTTTACCCAGCGTAATCTGATAGCTGATCTGTGATTTGTTTTTATTGACATTCGGTGTTAACTTCATAAGCCTATCGCTTTAAGATCGAGACGTAATGACATATTGCTGCTCCCGGCCACTACTGGGAACTGACACAAGGCAGCGGTATCTCAGCTGCTGTTTATGTTTGTCCTCGTCTATTAGGATATTCTGCCCTGCCACGCCTCTGGTGTTTTACGCCTTTATTCATGATACACGCCATCTTCCTAGCCTTGTCTCGCAGCATATATTCTACAGGGCGAGTACACTTCTCAGAGGATTGTTTTTAGGCCCGAGAAAAGTCTGAGTTACTACAATGTTTATATAGAAACCTTGGGCTTTCAAGCAAAAATTTGAATGATGTTGATACAGAGGAGGATACGAACGCTGTGTAATTGGAAATGCGCGGAAAACGCAGATATTGCTCACAGAGCGATTTTTATCAGGAAGTCAGCGAGCGTACGCTTTGGTTTTGACTGAAAATGAGACAGAATAAACTTATTTTGGAAATTTATCAACACCCATTTTTTTTCTGACTTTGTCCCCAGCCATAAAGATGTCGCTTGAAAAAGCGAACTGGTTGAGTTCGCTGTCTAAACTTCTCCCTTCTCACAACAGAATTAGTTATCTCCCCTTTTTGCCATTCCAACTAAAATTGGAGTTCCCTTGGCTACTGATCATCAAAAAGAGAATCACATGGAAATGAAAAGGACTTACCAAACTGTCAAAAATTGTACATGTCACCACATTAAATGTCAAATGTTGGATTGTTTTATCACTTTTCCACCTTAGTTATTTACAATCTGTCAACAAATTCACTTCTTATATTGAATATATTGTTTGTGATACACATAACTCTGCCTTATGAACATATCCAGAAATGCTGCCAAATAAATCCCTCATACATACAGGTGACTGTAATAGCCACCTTCCATGGGTTAGGTTTGGGGAGTCGCCTGCACTTTGTGTTCTATTGGTTTTTAACCGATGGTAGTCACCCCTGAGCCTCCCTCGAAGAGGTGGAGGTGGGCGAGATGTAGAGGGAGGAGACCCGATGTCTACCTCCATCCCTTTAAGGTGTTGAAGGGGTTTGCGAGAGCAACCGTCTCCGACACAAGGGATTTACTTGTCGATGACTTAGGACATCGCGGACAAACCCTCTCGATATGACCGACATTTATAGGCTGTCCAAACTGAAACGTTTGAAAAGCATACATTGTGGCATTGGAATGGTGAACCTCTGGGCCAGATAGCTTTTCGTTTGAGTGTCAGTTTTGTTGTTTGTTTTCGCTTGTGATTATTTTTTGTTGATGTTCATTATTTGTAACACTGTGTTTAAGTACCTGTTGTTTAATGACTTTACACAAGTGTAACAACAGAAGGAACATCCTCTCCAGTCTGTGTCGCTTCGATATAACTAACGTTTGTATCTGACCTTATTACTTGGATTCTTTTTTATTAAATGAAGAAACTATTGTCTTTGGAGAAGGCTATGTGGGCCTCATCACAATTACAACATTTAATCTTCTTGCTGCAATCGAAGCCATTATAACCTTCTTCAGAGCAGCGAATGCATACCATACCACCTCTACACTGGTTCTTTCCGTGTCCATACTTCTGACACTAGAAGCAGCTTATTAAAAGGGGGATAACAGTATATACCCTTATCCTGTACGGACCAATGTAGATGTGGTCTTGCACTGAAATTGAATCGAAAGTAATAAGGTGGGTTTTAAGTGTTATTATGCTGCTTATCTATCTTTGTTGTAAAGCGCTTAGCGTTAGCCATATCTTGACCAATAAGCTCGGTGCAGATCTTTTCTGCGGATAGATCAGAGATATCTTTACCTCTCTGATGTTTAGCAAATAATGTCACGAAACAGTCAAAGATAACTCCAAAATGTTCTCTAGTTTTAGTAAATTCACTGCCTTTTGTTACTTTTTGTAGGGGTCCCGTTGTAACTAATAAATATTCAACGTAAACGTCAATATATTTGTTACTGACTTATTTTTAGTTTAGCTACTTATTTCTAAATATCCACATCGGGAAGACAGTAGTGGTGTTTAAAGCGTAATTGGGATCTGCATTAGCTTTCGCCTTCGATGCTTTAACAGGGTAATTCGACTATGACGATCATAAGGTGTTTGTTAAGGTTAATTATATCTTTTTGTATAGGCCGTCATCGATGCCAGGCAGAATATCATCGCTGTATCGATAATTTCTTAGAATACTTAAATACTCATTGTTGACAATAACTTATCATGTGGAAAAGCATACATATAGAAAACAGACTTAACCTCGTAGAAGTCCGGTTGTGTCGATTATAGTCGCACCGAAATAAGGAACTATCATTCCTTCACTTTGCTTGTCCAGGAAACTTTTAGGTAGAGAAAGCTTTTTTATTAACCCCAACTTGTATTGCTGGCAGCATAGGTTCCTGTCATTCAACGGTTTACAATCAGTGATGTTCAAATAGTCCAATGGGGAATAGCGCTGGGAATAAAGGGAGCTTACTTTTCATGGGACGCTGAATGCAATGCGGTCCCACGTGATCTGTTTGTTGACATTTTACTGTAAACAAGTGCATTTAAACGTACTGTGTAAATGTGGTATAAAATAAACAATCTGCATAAAAATATGGAAGTATGGAGAATAACAGTTACAAAAGAGCGAGCGGCTACATTTTGAGGCAGAAAAAAAATCTAGTTGTACAATAAGCTATCGGTAATAATAAAAGAAATAATTTAGAGCTCCGTGTAAACTTCCAACATGCAGGCCTGTGAATGAAAGCTTGATTACAAGGGGGCAAAAATCCAGTTGGTTTTAAAAGCAACAGCATGGCTCTTTAACAGAATATAATGGTTTTTTTAAAAATAATAAATAACATTTACTTCTTTCTAATATTGTTTAAAAATGGAGGTTAGCCTACGTCACTTTTTTCTCTCAATTTATCTTGTGTTCAAGTTTGACCCAAAAAAGAAAACTGTCAAATGAAGTTTATTGGCTATATATATTATATTTTACTGCCGAGAAATTAGATGTTGGTTGCTAGTAACAAAAACATAAATCAACAAGTACACATTAGTAAAAAGCCTGATAGTAAAACAAAGTTTTTTAAGGGAATTACAAGTTTTGTTTCGGTCATGCATATTTCAGATACTTTTATTTTGGAATCATCAAAGTGGAGAGGTGAGAGGGTTTATTTTTTTATCTGTAAAATGGAGCTTGTGTCTACTCGGTTTTATCGTTTTATGGTGTATAATTTTTTGGTAATTAACGCCATTACTTAATTGATTTTATTCTGATTTCAGTCGTCTATTATTTAATTATTTTATTTTTTTAGAACAGCTGTTGTAATAAGTCTCTTAGGCAGAAGAATATAAATCTGTTCCATATGTAGGTATATACTTTTGGAAAGCTTGAATACTCAGGAATACATATATGGGAATGTGTTGAAAATCCAATTATTATTTCTAAAAATATTGCAAAGTGAGTAAATGTCATCAGACAAAAACAAACTGCATTTTTCATGGTTTATTTCTCGAAGTGCAATAACGACAAGACTCAATAAATTAGTTGACCTAGTAAAATAGTCCTTGAACAAGTAAACGGTGCCTCACTTTTTTAAATTTTGAGTAGAACGCTCCCAGTGGATTTTCTTGTCTATCCCAACAGTCTTATAAAAATGTAAAATACAACTTTCAGAAAACATTTGAAAAAATCAAGGACTTATAAAAACTGAGGCAATGTTTACTAGATTGCATTGTGCTCTTTACAATGGTACACATTTGAAGTTTGTCACATGAATAGTTTTGGAAAAATACGCTTTGGAAAATGTAAAGTCTGCTTAAAAATGAAGAGCCAGAAATAGGCAATAACAGTTTTGCGACTTGAATATATGATCATGGGAAAACTAAATTATAGGCTCAAATTTAACTGTTTGTAATTAGAATTTCGAATTGTGTTTTTCACCAACATATAATTTGAATACCTAACTTTTAATCTTAGCGATAAAAAAATTTGGTTCATTTTGAGCCCAATAAATATTTTCATTTCAGTTGTAAAATTGATTGATTGATTAGCGGCTGTAGTGTGAACAGTTTTTCAATTAATCTGCATATCCATATTATATACCCAAAGGTAGTTCCAACTAGAAGCACCTCTGGCAGCAAACACCAAAGAGAGAAATCAATTGAATATACAAGTATCAAATATTTTAAACATGTTAACATATGCCATATATCCCTTTTTGATTCAAACTTTTCAATGTTGTGAAAAAAATGGTGTTAATTATTGTTATTTACAATCGCTAATAAGAAATCAAATTTTATGATACAAACCAATCTGCTCAAGGAGCCTACCGTAGTCATTATATACAAACTCGTACATTAATGTTGCGTTACAATACATAATGGTTACACGTGTAGAGGTCTGATGTAGACAACTTGCGGGCCGGGTTAAATAGATCAAAAGAATATAGTTGAGTTATCTCCAGGAAAGTTATTGTTATTTCATTTTGTATGGCCCCCACAGAGCTTTATAACTCTACTTCGTTGGTTAAGAAGTACACAGTATTTTCACCACTCTTGACAACACCGGCAATGATTAAGAAACCGCTACGGAGAAACTCACTCCATACTTACTTCCAAGTCAAAACACAGAACTAAACCGTTTCATTTTCCGGAACACTAAACATACTCCAGATGACAATATGGATGCTTTTCACACTCGTTTAAGACAACTAGCCACAAACTGTGGGCTTACAGATCGAAATCAAGACATAAAATCTTTTGGATTCAAATCTGCTAAACTTATATAATATAATAATTTTAATACAATAATTTTTCCACATTTTGATTTTTCATGTACAGTCTAGGGTAATTCACCCAATAAAGGGAAAATAGACAA
>JAQQZZ010038928.1:0-10464 GCA_030265115.1 Mopalia vespertina | reverse complement strand
TACAGCATGTGCCATATATAACCATAGTCAATTATCATTTAGCTCCCTTGGAGTAGGCAAAACAACATGTGCCATATTTGGCACTCTGGGCACTAGAGGGTTAAACATGTAGCACATGATACCACGCCGAAACGCCAAGACGTTATAAAGCCTTTGCTGGGAGGGGAATACGCGGGAATTTATACTCAATATGGGGCCGTTACAAAGTGACTATTTGGTGATAACCTTCTCCAAGCTCTTTACGAGAAGTGGGAGGGGCATTCCATATAACCTATACAATAAACTGTCCGTACGGGTGGTTCTCAATCAGAAAAGTTATTTTTGTGAAAACAGATACTGTTCAACAACATGAACTACAATGCTAACAAGAAAAGTAGCGTATGTGATATAATAAATAAAGAGATAAATTATTCGATATCGGTGTATGGATTATTTGTGTACCCTACCTCGCCCCCTCTCCTTCGTTATATCGATGATAGTCATCTGCAGTCAAACTCCTGCAAGACTTTTCTAACTTGATAATTGGGTATTTTTCATTCATCCAGATATCCAGAGTTTGTATCCCTCTCAGAAGATAAGATAGCTTGGTCTTATCCTAGATTCCTAGCAAATGTCAATATAATTAACACAAAAAACTACACATGTGTAGTTATTATATATTCATATATACGTAATACTAAAAAATCGATAATCACCAGTCTTAAGTTTATAAATCAGTATTTATTACATTAGATAACGTATATTGTCTGAATCGTGTTAACATTGCGTCCACAATAATCTTTGCGGTCACAAAATAGACGACAAATGATATTCGAGAAACAGTCACACGCCAGGTTAGTGGGTATTGTTAGTGACGCAATACATTAAGCATCCCTATCCAGTGCATACAGCAATATCATCACCACCGGCTCATCACGTGTCATAAAACGCACTTATATTGTTTTAATCCGCTTGTGACAGAACACACAGTTAACACGACTATTTGGAGACATTGAAAACAATTGTTTACCCTGCGCAACTATTCACTGTTTGATTTATCCAACGCCTTATCTAATCTACTATTATGACTTCCTAATGGACACGAATAAAGTGGAAAATGTAGGCAATACAATTGACAGTGCCCGCGTTCTTCGATAAAGATAAACAGACTTTTCATACCGATAGGAGCCGGTAAATATTGGAATAAGAAGGAAATTTATGCAATGCGATAAAATCACGGATAATAAGGAACACGTCATATTATCATTGTTTGGTAGTGTATAAAAGTGTAGCAGGAGAGTAATATTTGCGCAAGGAAGCCTTATCCCGGGTCCAGTCTAACTCTTGTTGTAAGTCACCATCAGACGGTCAACAATTGGATGTTTAAGCTTGCTTTTGCTATAGCAATAGACCTGCTGTTCCAACTCGATTGGCAATTAATATGCAATTAAACTGCATCGAAAACATGGAGCACCACCGAGATAAACTCAACAGTGTGAGGCCAATTGCAAAATTAGAAGAGGAAGTGAGCGATATTGGAACGAGCACAGAATTCAGTAGCACGGCCTCTGGTATCATTCGTCCTTTGACTTTGTCTATGAGCTTGTTTGGCCTAATTCATGTTAATGACAATAAAACCAGATGGACTCAAATTACGCAAGTCTATTCTGCACTGATTGTCAGTTTAATGTGTGCAACTTTCATTCTTCTCTTTGTTTTGGATACACTTGAAAGTCAGATCAACTTTGGCTGGGTCCACGCTTGGACATTTTTGTGCTTTGTTGGAGCTACAACCACCAACAAAGCGTGTCGTAAACAAAATAAGTTCAGGGCATTCATGAGGTCTTGGTCTAATCTTCTGGATACCAGAAAGGATTCAAACGAAGACCCCGAAGACAGGGTTATCAAGCGAATTAGGATACAAGTTGTGTCTTCTGTGTTGTTGAGCTGGGCATGTCTTTTGTTTTGCTGTGGTGTAGTTGGATACCTCGTATTCCAGGAAAAAGAACTATACATTGTTATGGAACTTATCACTGACAGATATAGGATTCTCTTTAAAGTTGTAGCATATATTATGTTTGTATATCTATGTGCTTCGTGGGTATTTTCGCTCTGTTTGTTTTTTGTCATGGTTGTTGCAATTTATCAGCAGTTTGAAATATTTGACAAATCCTTTCGTAAAGCCTTCATGGGCAACACTGAGCTTGCTGATATCGAAATCTACCGACGACGTCATCTGGAAATTTGCAATCAGGTGGAAACAGCTGACGAAATTCTGGGTACATTTACCGCTATGGGCATATTCCAGTCAACATTAGTTGGCTTGCTGGTACTTTCTCCTTTGAGATTGCCCGAAACTGAAATTGCCGTTGCAATTACCTTCTGGTTCGTGTGTTTAGCATGTCTGGTTTATGTCATAGTCATCTCTTTTGGTGGTGGGTACCTACATAATATGGTAAGTCTAAGACATATTTATTACCTAAGTAGTATTAACGTAAGTAATCATATTATATTATTAGCAGGGGATATAGAAAAGGGCTCCACCAGCCCTTAAAAAAAATCATTAAGGATCCTATAGGATTTTGGACAAAATCCTACAAGATTTTTCTTTGGAATCCTTTAAGATCCTACTGGATTTTTATATGGTATCCTACAGGAATTTCCAAAAGATTGTATAATTATCCTATAGGATCCAATAGTAATTTTTTGTAAGGGAGGTATACTCGTGTTTCGGAGCATATCTCTAAATCTGTGCAATATCAATTTTTAAAAGCTTTTATTTCCTATGTTTAGAAATGAGTTTTGATCCTCATTAAATAATATTTCAAGATATGTAACATTTGGTGCAGAGTAGCAATTACATTTAACAAACAAACGTTCAGTACAATAAAGTAGGTAAAGTGCAATAAATTAGTTGGCTGGGAATCTGGTTAATATAACAGTTGATATACGCTTGAATTCTTAAATCCTTGGAATGTGTCCTAGTGTCCAATAAACTAAGAAGTTTGTTTTTCATGCGAAGTCTCATCAGCTTACATGTATGTTTGGTCTGGAACAAACAAAACCTTAATCTTATGCTAGGAATAAACTATGTCGACAAGTGTACAAACTATGATGCTTCTACACAAATACAAATTGATTATTAATTTGCTGATTTCAGCTGGTTAAATCAATTTTTTTATCCGGTTTTCCACATACTTTAGTCTTGTACTTAAATGGAGTCATTTGCTGTTTGTATATTTCTACTGCGCATCATTAATTTGCCAATTCGCGGAGTGATGGGAGCGAGCTTCCTAGTATCACCAATGATCTACAACCGTGCTGGTTGGGAGGAAGCCTCATGTTGCTCTGGATCTCTCAGAGGTAAAATATAACATGAAGCTGATCCGTTGTGGCGTCTTCGTATTATATGTCAAGGTCAAAATTGGCTTGCACGAAAAAAACATGACAACAAATGAGTTCAGAACTTACAGTGGTGTTGCGGTAGAAACCAAACATAAATGAAACAATCAGCAATTTTATTTATTTAAAATATTTATTGTAAAATCACAATAACTATAGCAGTGTTATATAGTATAGTATACAATGGTAGAAACACTTTAAGAAATACAATTGAAGGAAAGAGATAATGAAATATATAACGTTAAATTGCATATATAGCATACAATGGATCAGCGTATAAACCCGCCTTAAAGTTGAGTCCAAGTGAGTTGACTTTCATAAACCAATCTGTAATGACACTCTTCAACTCATAAATATGAAATATAATACTGTCCAAATGCTGTTACGATATAGCCAAAATTGATCAGTAAACTTCTCTCTATATCCTTTGGCCTGACTGACCTACCAAAACCAGTTAATCGATTTCAAGTAGTATAGAGTGAGCAGATCAGGTATTATTTGCTATTACATGATACGGAAGGGTTTAACGTTATCAATTACTAATTGTTTACTACATAAATTGTAGCCGGGATTCATTTTGAATTCCGGCTACTATTTCTGTAGTAATATTTTATTACATACACAGTAGAAATGTACATTATTCAGTACTCAGGTGATAACCACCCGCAAGTTAGTACATAGTAAGTAAGGGCTCTATGTTAATGTGTACTAAAGTAGCTGGCCGGCGTCTTAGATGTGACGTCGCCGCGCTGAAACGTGTGTATGTGTGTATGGTGTTGTTGTTGTTGTTGTTGTTGCATGACATGGTATCAAACAATGAAATTATAGATGGCGCTGTGAACACGCTGTGGACATCAGGGCATTTGAGGTAGCATTTGCTATTACATCAAAAGGAAGGGTTGTTACTTATCAGGTAGTGGGAAGGGGATGGGTAAAAATTATAGATGGCGCTGTGCTGCGATTTACATCCGAGTTTTTGAGCTAGCATTTGCTATTCCATCATAAGGAAGGCGTGTTACTTGGCATGTAGTGCGAAGCGGATGTGTAACAGCGCACGGCTGACTGAGAAAGGTTGACCCTACGTCTGTCATGGGGTGGTGTGGGTGTCTTCCCGTTATGCTTTGCGCGCCATTATGGGGAAATCTAGGTCATTTGGGCTAGCATTTGCTATTACATCATAAGGAAGGGTTGTTACTTATCATGTAGTGGGAAGCGGATGGGTAACAGCGTATGACTAAAAAAGGAAAGGTTGACCCTCAGTCAGTCATGCGTTGTTACACATCCGCATGATAAGTACCAACCCTTCCTTATAATGTAATAGCAAATGCTAGCTCAAATGCCGTGATGTACATCGTAGCACAGCGCCATCTATAATTTGTACCCATCCTCTTCCCACTACATGATAACTACACCACCCTTTCTTATGGTGTAATATCAAATGCTATCTCAAATGCCCGGATGTCCACAGCGTGTTCGGAGCGCCATCTATATATTTATTGTTTTCTGCCATGTTATGCAACAGCAACAACAACAACACCATACACATATACATACGTTTCAGAGTGGTGACGTCATATCAAGGACGCCGGCCAGCCACTTTAGTACTCATTAACATAGAGCCATTACTTATCATGTACTAAGGTTCTAACCACCCGTACCTTAGTACTCATTAGCATAGAGACCTTACTTATCATGTTCTAGGGTACGGTGGTTAGCACCTTAGAACTGAATAACGTTCATTTCTTCTTTGTGTGTAATAAAACATTACTACATAAATAGTAGCCGGAATTCAAACTGATTCCCGGCTACTATTTATGTAGTAAACGATTAGTACTTGATAACGTTAAACCCTTCCTTATTATGTAATAGCAAATACTACCTAAGCTGCTCACTCTATACTACTATCTCACTTATATAGGAGACGTAAAAGTTTCCAGATTAAGGGTTGAATAACATCACATAGAGCACTCTGGACAGCCTAAACTTAACCAATCAAAAGATTTCAAAACAATTACATCAAAATCAGATAAACTACTAGTTGAGTCTCAATTATTATGTCATTTAAACAAAGCTGAGCGACTGGTGATAACTGGGTCATAAGAGCTACCAGAATTTTCAATATTATTCTAGATGTAATTAAAAGATTGACTGACTGGTACATGTATCTTTTTGCAGCACATTGACGTAGATACAAGAACACAGCATTGCAAAAACATATACATGACAGTGGTAATAATTCTTCGTTATTTTTCATTGTTCCCAGGCCCATGCACCTCTGAAGACCCTGCATCATGTCAGATTCAGACCAAATTCCTCTGGAGAGGCGTTGCAGGTAAACACAAAAAGATGTATTCCGCTATAATAGCTTTTTCAACTATTTTCCTGTATACATGAATCCATATGCACTAAACATAATATAATTGGCTCCCTGTTTTGAGTATCAAAGCCACAATAGCACTGACAGCTAAATGTGACTAGAAATATTAGTCGTATTTTTAGTTTTTAAACACCAATTATCAGACAGCCGTTGTATACTTGTGTTTACCTTCGTTATTCGGTAGTTACTCATTTGATATATGATCGAAACAAAAAAGAAAAAAAATAGAACAAATCTTGAATGAAAATCTGAAAAAGGGCATTTAAACATTGCTCAATGTTCAGGGTAAATTGCGTAAGACGTACTTTTTTTACTAGTTTCTTTCTGTGATATTTTTGGCATTGGAGGATAGGCAACTGCATTGAACAGTATGCATAACTAGTATTGCAAGTTGTATGTTGTTCTGCTCACAGGTGACCATGTTCTTGATTAAACTCACAGGAGAGTCGATCGGACTGACGGCCAAGGGGATGTTTGTTATCAACAGGGCAACCATCTTAACAGTAATTATATAAATGCAGTTATGACAAAAGTCTCTATACTGAATAGTTAAGTGGTGTTTTACGAATGACATAAAGCTTATATTAGAGCGGCAAGGGACTAGTTACAGATGAGTGCAGCAACATTCAAATGGGAATGTTTAATCTATGCCCTCCTTCGTAGAAACTTTCGTTGACTTGTGCAAATGCGTGCAATATTGTTTTAAACTAGCAAGGACTGAGTTTCGAGCGGGAATATCGGTGCAATAAGACATAAGAGCAAGTACAACTCGATTAAACTGTGGGTATTTCAGTTTCAATGAGTTGCTAGTACATGTAGATCGACATGAAACTATCCGCGGCCCGTTGCAGACATTTTAACGCGTTGCAGGAATTTGCCACCTAGTTTAAGTCAAAGTTAAGAAAACACAGCAGTAGTGTTCATCTAAAGTGGGCTCTAATAGAGAGCCCGTATTGAAAAATGGTGTTCTGATTGTACGGATAGCGTTTCGTAATCGCGTTACAGCTGATTTAGTAAATGACGTGGTATCTCTTGTATTGTGAACCTCCGGTACCATATCGCTTCTCTGTCTGTAACGTTGGCTTCATTTCAATAAATATTAGGCCAATTCATTTCACGATAATTTCTGTTTCAATAAATTAAAGGACATACTATTTTGATCGCGATTCTGAAGATTTTTTTCATAGTAGTCATGGGTATAGAGACAGACGTCATATGGCATGGGAGGTCCACCGTACAAGAGTTACGAAGGCAGTTACCAAATTAGGTCTAACGGGTTTATGAACGCTCTACATACACTCCGAACACAATGTTTCATAACTGATGATAACTGGCTATCTGTTCAGTCCCCCTTGCCTGTTATCTTCCCCTATAATTATCATCATTGTAGTGGTCTATCTCACTTGTAGTGACCCCAACCCTAATTGATTAAAAGTTATGTGAGTGGAAGTGATTTTTTATTTAATAACAATGCATCTTCTGCAAAGAATACAACATATATTTATTTATTTATTTATTTATTTATTTATTTATTTATTTATTTATTTATTTATTAAGCTTTGACATTACAATCAAGAAGGGCACAAAGGTGTGTAACACCTATATAAAGTGACCCCATAAACTTTATTCAAACTCCTTTGCTTGTCAATGCTTCAAAATTATTTACCTGATTTAATGTTATATTTTTTACAGATTGCTGGAGTCTTTGGTACGTACTACATCGTCATCTTGCAGTTTCAACAACCCTCTATACTATCCGGATTACTGCGTAACTGTTCTGCTGTAATATGACTGTGACCCATGTGTCCTGTGTTACGAGAGCCTCAATGGGTCGAGGAGTACTCGTTCTCTACACAAGGTGAATAAGGGGGCTACAAGTTATAATGTTCTGACAACAAAGTGACGTCCCTTTGCCGTGCAGTAAAACAACCAAACAATTACTAAAAGGTCCACCGCGGTTAAAGTCTATGAAAAAACACAGAAAAGGAAAAAACCTAAGTGTCCCTTACAAGCCACCGTATAAGCGACATTTTAAATTAATATTAGCATGACGTTTGGGTTATCGCAATAAATTTCTGGAGCGATTCGGTCAGTTGCCAACACTGTGTTGGGTCCGGTTGTATGTGATCGCCCGCTCTTGATCACTGCTCTAGTCACAGTCCCCCAGTCAATAACATAACTCGATCCAATCTAACACAGGTATATCATATATAACTACAACACCACCAATTGGGATCTATTGCGCGCATTACTAAATAATATAGATTGAGATAATCATACCTGAAATCTGAAAGGTGACTTAGATGCAATATATTCTTTGTTTCAGACAAAATAGATGACATTAAACAAATCGATTCCTAACAATACAACATGTATGTAACGTACTGATAAAGCTTAGACTACAAACGGAATTGAGTATGAAATGAAATTACGCGATACAATATATAAACGTCCTAGGAACATTAAACTCTACAAAACATAAAGAATTCTAATCAAAATGAAGTAACTTTATTAATCAGAAATCAACGAAGTGCCTATGGCCAAATAATTACAAGCCGAATCTTTACTGTATATAATGGTCCTACCGTAAAGCATATTTTATTACTTCGCAAGTTCTTGTTGAACTAGAAGCAACAACTGGTCCTGACGAAAGCAATACAAAATTCTATAGGAATCGCGTGTGACTTATGCTGATGTCTTATCTGTTTTTGTTTAATCTGTAAGTATAAAATTGGAATGTCTGATCTAAATAAAATGTGACAAATGTCAAACCATTTTTTAAGTATCTCTCATACGTGCATCTACCGTCCAATACATCAATTGATTTGCCTTCGAGCCTTTTGTCTATTCATTTAGTTTAATTAAGATTTCTTCTCAACAATAATGGGTTCTACCTGGACGCTCTACCACTTTTCAATGATTGGATGTGTACCGCGAATGATCTACAGCCCTTCTTAATGTAACGGCGCAGGCCTTGGGGGCACTTTCAACTTGCCGTGGTGCTCTCAGAGCTAAGGGACAACATGAAGCGGATTTGCTTGTGATGTATTGTATTATGTTATGTGATTGTCCTGTGTCATCATTGTTTGTTGTCAGTAGCGTCGAAGGTTGTTACCTCCATCTATTGTGCTGGCACGTCGTCGTTTGAGTGAAATAAACTTAAGTATTGCGATAAACTCCACTAAAGCAAGATAACAAATCTGTCTGCAATGTACATAGATGATATTCCAAGTAGAATAAAAAATAAAATCCATCTATTTGAAAAGGATAAGTTTTCCTATATTGTTAGCAAGACCTATTTTGAACGCAGTCATGAGATGAACAATTTCTGGTATATTTTAATTCATCCGACACAAAAGCTATGTTATGTTTAAAAACACATATGTCCTCGCAGTTTGTTGTCAAATTTATGGATGAACCAGAATAAAAGTATGGCAATCATAAATATCTTAGAATTCCAGTATTTTCGTTATTTTCTGATAACACTTTCTTAGTTTGAACAGATTCTAGTTCAGAAAATTTTGCAGGATGTTTTTCGTGCCCAAACAATTCGCTTCACACGAATATATCGTGCAAGTGAAAAACCGGTGTGACATGGTGAAAATTGGTTTATAGTAGCGAACTATAATTAACCAGATTGTTTTACATCTTACTTTTGGTGTTATTACGATTCACAATACGCCAATACAATTTATCAAGACACCGGAACGATTTTGTTCATTTAGCCCCAAAGACCTTTTGTGAATCTGTCTAGCGATTGAAATGGCAGCTATTGTTTTACGTTTCCAATGACCATTATATAAAAATAAATTTTCTTAGTGGCGTCGTCTTGACGTCTTCTCACAGCTACGGAGCAGCAAGACATTCTTGAATATTTCTTAAATATTTTTTCTCAAAAGTGATGTCCTATGGTATATCATGCTATCAACACTGAGAGAACAGCTCTATGGACAGTTGCCCTTTTTCCTAGTTAAATGTACTGTAGGCGAGATCGTGGAGGCACGTGGAAATGAGGCACTTGGCGGCCATAATTGCCACTTCATTTGAATTTAAGTCCACACGAAAAACTATTTTTATGAGCAGATCAACATGAATTTAAATATGACACTTTACTGTGTCGTTAATCAGGAAACAAACACACATTGAAGCAGACGATATACCCCCACTCTAGAACTTCAATCACTATGCAAACTCCTCATAGCATGTTCCTTATGTAAAACAAATCACAACTGCCATCGAACAAATGAGCAGAAATGAGCAGAAAATGTCGTTTTTAAATGAATACTTTTTGGAGAGTTATGAGCTGTGACGCTTTAGATGTGAACCCAGCATTTAAAGTCACTAGTCAAAGAGTATTGTCAAGTCGAAGGTTGAGCCTAGAATATTACGTTAAAACTATCGAAAGGATATCTTGGGAAGAAAATAAAATATACCAGATTAATAATTGTAAAAGTGGGCTAAAGACAAATTGAATGTCACTGAACAATCAGTACCTGGGATCAGAAGCTAGAAAATAAATCAAACGAAGAAAGTAAATTAAAGGAAAGGATGTCTCCATAATATATCTGTCCTTTAATTCTGATGTTAATGACTGCTCTTACATATTTCATAAAATTATCCCTGTGGATAAGGGAGCATTTCCATGATTCGCTTTTTGTTTATTCGCTTTTTCTGTGTTCACCTCCGCGAAGTGGAAGCGAGCTGGA
>JAQQZZ010038927.1:7744-23975 GCA_030265115.1 Mopalia vespertina | reverse complement strand
ATTTCTCGACAAAAAGCCTTATGGACAGACCTCAGACGTTAGTTTTTGCCCATCAGAGAATAACTCAAAAACTATCGCCTGAGCCCCTCGGACTAACTTAGATAGTATAACTTGCGACAGTAAATGTATGTGCTGTGTGCGTTTATGCGGGAGGTCAGCTAAAATCCACGGCATGTCAAAATCGGGTAACAGTCAGATTTCGGGATATGTGTTTACCAGTGGAGTGACTGCATTATATAAATTAAAAAAAAGGTAAACATATAACCCAATGTTCGGGCTATTTGTTTTCGTGCTGTTGTTGTTGCAGCAATCAGATATATTTTACACCAATAGATTAAATTCTTACCTCTTCAACCCAATTTTCCAACAGACATTTTCCACCAGAGTTGTTAAATCTGATTTCATTGCGGCCTTGATTTAACAAAGACATCTCTGCGACGTTAAGCGCTTCTTTTGACAGTCAGCAGCGAAAGTAAACTAACGAACGTTGTTGTTTGCATGAAGGAACATGGCGCTGTTGCTATGATACATGCGCGCGACAACTTACTCGTCATAACAGAAAGGTTTGCATATCAGATAAATGCACAGAGACATATTTAAAGTTCTGTGGTTACACGGTGTTGATTATTAACTTAGTACTTCGCTTTTAATCTCAACAACTCTACAAAGCTTACCAATGATCACTGAACAACGGTACACCAAATCTATTATTTAGCGAAATCGCCCCAAAATAAATACTCTGTAACAAGGGAGACAACTACATGCGAGTCATTGTAAAATGAGAGTTATATCTCTTTATTTCATTCTGCCTTCTTTTAAATATGTATAAGATGAACTTATATTTTATTGTTGTGGAGTAAATCATTTCCTTAATGAATTGGAAAACTTCAATAAATCCTAAACAACAACAACAACAACAATATATTTGATTCGTGGAGAAACAGTTTGTCACATATACTGTTTTATTTTGTGTCCTATAAAACCTATTTTCAAAGAAGGAGTGTATGAGTGCGCTTCACGTGTAGGCCTATATGCTACAGAGAAAGTAATATCAGCGAATCACCTGTTAGATCTTTGAAGTCTAAAGTAACATTGAAGCACAGGTTTTCTTTTATTTTTTTAATAACAAAAATGTTGATACCCTATAGTTAAAGATACTCGTACGTTTTTCTTCGATCGGCCGGACTTAAAAAAATATTTAAGACTGGGAATGTTTGTGATTAATATAAATCCTCGACACAACCGCCGAAGACCGTTGGACGTATACAACTTGACGAGTTTCACGGATGATATCATTGTGGAAGGTCAAATTATGATATAGGCTTGAATGTAACAAGTGTCCTCCAAAGCACATGGTGAAAAATTCTGAATTAAATGGAGATTAAATCATTCTCTCGTTAGTCGAGAATTTGACTCTAAGGTACTGGCGGGGCATTCCATTTTAGATTAACGTTGTGTGTAGTTATACTTCATAGCCAAGGGCTTTCGTGTTTTTACTAAAAGAAGAAAATTGGAATCCACTGAGTGATGCGGTTAGGTAGCGTGCAATCAACCAGATTTTTATCCATATGAAATCACTTGTTGATCAGTTCCTCTACCGGCGTCTAAATAGGCCTTCCATTAAAATAAGTAAAACACCACTAAAAAGCCATTAAATTAAATCGATACAACTTCACTGATTTGTCCCTTTTTAAATTTTGAACCATTCGGCGGTAATCTGTATGATGAGGCTCTTCCCAGCCCACTAATTTTGGAGAAAGAGTAGACTACAACACCAAGAAAAGTGCAACTATGCTACAAGCGAGAGAATTACCGAGTTAGGTGCACGATTTGCCTTTCGCGCACTTTCTCGCGATACTTGTCATTTATAAGCACATACTGTGACCACGTGACTTGCCTACTCCCAGATTCCTCAAGAACAATCACTGGGCTAATGCGTGGTCATTTTCACCAGGGTTTTGGGGGTATCTAGCCCGCGTATGGACTTCAACGCGTAGGTTTTCGGCGATTTTCTCATGGAGAAATAATCATCAGAAGTTGGTCCATCTTTACGTGTAAAAGTGGTTAAAATAAGTTTTAATGTAACCAAATAGACAAGCAATTCACTTTAGTTACATAACGAGCGAACTTATAATAATCTATCAACTGCTACCCTACTACAATGTATAGGGCTCATTTCTTCGTCTCGGTAATACGTCGCCGGCCTCTCGATACTTACATCTGTTTTCTCTGATTTTATTTTTGTGGACATTATGGACACAATAATCTAACTCATAATTTCTTTCCTGGCGTTTAAATAATTCAGGTAGTTAAAATACAGAGACAATCAGACATAGGTTTTGAGAGGCCGGCGACAGCGGCGGATCAATTTCCAACCTCCACCATGGGGTTAAAATAGGCGGGACGTGATAACAATTGTAGTTTCTCGGCTGAATTCCATAATGCAGGATCAGGTGGTCACTATTCAAAAGAGCTATAGTATAGTAAAGCTATAAGTTGTCTATTTATACGAATTTTTGGTTGATTGATTGGTGTTTTATGCCGTGCTTAAGGGTATTTCTCTTATATGACGGCTGATGTATTCCAACAATAATTGACACTAGCACAACCAAGATGTGGAACGTTACCATAATGTTGGAACTTGGTAAGTTAATTTTCCATCAGTGCTAAGTAAAGACAGCATCGCTACTCTTCAAATAAACGGCCCTTACGCCCCTTAGCCAGAGGGCTCAATTTTTTTATAATTTTTGCTGTGCAAGTTTAGCAAGATATATAGTATACAGGTCGTATGATTTCTTAAACTATAGCAATCTGTGCTCTGTTGCTGACAACCATGCAAGATTTGCAAATCACTAATCATATGTTAGAGATAGGGCTTCAACATGGAGTGACGTCCATTACCTAATTAAATTTAATAGCGGTTTGAACAACCGGCTACTGGTTGTCTTTTTATTTTTTTCTCACACCAATTTTTATCAAATTTATATTAACAAACAACCAAAGATTACATTCAACATCAGTTACCGTTAACTGATCTCTTTAAATGCAATCATTTATTTGTAGCATATGGGTCTATTGTTTCCATGGCATATGTAGTTTGACAACAAAGTCTGACAGCTAGACAGCCCATCACGAGCAACTGTGAAAATAGTCCGGCTGTCTTCAGTATGTCGAGAACCGTCTCCCCTGTTCTTAGGTCTTCAAAATGGCGCGTATATATCTGAGTGTCGCTCGGTTTTTCAGGGATTCGATCTCGGGTCTCCGATTCCAAAATATCCGTGTCTAAATACAAACTAATGATTAACCTTGGTGGTTAACTTCCCATGGGCTCTGAAAATACAGGAAATATTAACCACATGTGGTCTTTATAATGTATGGTTAACACAGAACTTTATCAGCGTGAAATGGCTCGTCTCAACATTTAAAAGACGATTAACTGATCAATTCCTCCAGAAATGGAATGATGCTGTTCAAAATTCACAATAAAAATGTCGGTGACGAGTATCATACCCTGTTATTCTGCATAGCGTTTAAAGAATCACGGATAAAATGTATACCTAGATATTATTGGAATTATCCAAATGTTTTTAAGCTCAAAAATCTGCTGAACAATGATCAATCCCTCTCGAAAAGTTACAAGAGATTTGTGTAAGTTTTTATTTGATGTAAGTCAAGCTCATACTGTGTAAATCCGCTCACCCACCGCCATTTATGTTCACTCATTTTACCCATGTATGTATTTTGGTCTTGGGTTTTAAGAATAAAGTATTGAGAAAAAAAAAGCAAGAAGTATAACGCTACATTCGTACATAGAAATGATCATCTACTAGTTGTTATGTGCTAGAGTGGAGCTGTCATTGAAAACACCCACAGTGTTGATTTTTGTAGTTAACCAAGGAAATTGAGAAATCCCGTTACTGGTGAACGTCAATAACACAGACCGGCTCTCAAACGGTGAATATTGACAGCTGCCATTGTTTGCCCATGCACTTGTTCCGTTTCAAGTGGTCATAAGTTATGAATGGTTCTACGCTTAACATAGGCCCTATGCTATGTACATTCCAGGGCAGAGGTAAAATTTATTTAGATCGCGCTCCGAGATTGCATAGGACTTCACCTTGCTATATGCTTCCCTGGTGCTAGAAACACTACATAGCCCATAACGAATGAACCGAACATTACTGCTACAATTTTCAGTTGTCATAAAAGGAGATCTCAGTAGTATTCATAACATATAGTTGTGTGTTTATTCGAATGTATACCTTGGCCCAATATACGATTTGTAAAGCTGTTCAGCAGCAGAGGTCAGTATTAGTCACGACAAGCTCTGTAGTTCCGAATGTCAATGGGCAATCAAACCTCAGATCTGACCGGGTTTATGAACATACGAGATATCGTTTTGTTGACTCGTCGACATTCATATGGACTACCTTGGCAGTACAGTAAACAAGCCGGGCACAGATATATTCGATAACCAGGTCTTATGTGAGGTCTATCACAAAATTTAAGTTCATCGACACCGGTACCTGCTGCTTGTAAAAAGGTTTGTATTTATAGTAACCATATATGTATCTATACCATTTTTAATTAAGCTTCCAAATTGAGACACAGTTTTAAGATCTCTATGTTTCTATATAACTGTTACATATAGCTATAACATTTTATGTTGACCGGCTTATGGCTTATATACATGTATATATATACATTGTATATTTCAAGTAGCGTTAGATATTGTCCGGTGACTGTCATGTCGTTTAATTTCCCATTACTCAATACATAATGCTACACGGTGTACGTTTACGAGAGGATAGTTCAATATAAAGTAAACATAAATACAAGTAAAGCTTTACTTCCATGCTTACTCCCGTTATAAAATCTGCACCAAGAATCTGCATCTCAGTTTTTCCTATAACGCTTTGGTATTTATAAATGACTTTTCTGGGAATTTGCCGCTTACGCGTAGATTGCAATAACCGACATATACAAAGACTTTGGTCAAATCGATATAGAATAATATGCATTTATTTTCATATGTGCTAGAAACTAAACGACATATATATCATTATGTACTGTCGTATTTGCCAGGAATCGAGTCGGGTTGTCTCAACTGACAATAGAAACAATCCGTCTTATTTATTTTCTATCTCTTTCTTAATATAAGCCAAATTTATTTGAAAATGTGTTTCTTCTTGGGTATTTCAACGATTCCAAAACCCCTTTCTGGCTGACCATATATATAAGGCATCTAAGGTATCGCATGTCAAAATAATATAGAATAAAATGTTGAACTGAAAACCACAGCTTCAATGTATACAATAATTTGCTTCTGAATTGAGATTTCAAATCTACTTGTCTGTATGATATACTAGTATGATTTGACAGATGTCAATAAAAGCAAAACTACTGCTTTAACCCTCTCATCAAATCATGTTTGCCTCTGCAACCCTTTCATGGTCAACTGTATGTGGCAAAACACGTAGCTATTGACGTTTAATAAACAGCGATGTTTTATACATCGTAGCGGGTTATGACTGCTTGTGTTGAATAGAATATATACAGTTGTGGACTGCAGTCAGAGTTAATATGGATATAGGGCCTATTTTACTGCACGCGTCGGACTAATCTCTTAGATAAAAACAGATATGTCTATTACTCTATTACCGATTGTTTATGTTGGCAACAGCACGATATGCGTGTTTGAGAAACAATATGTCCATGGTGATTTAACGAGGTTATGCAATCAATGACCGAAATTCGATCTGTTAGCCTAAATGGTACTGTTTATTGTTTGTAAGTTATTTGAGAGCGGTTAGAAGAAGCTACAAGTTGTCATGGTGCTCGCAAAACCATTGAGTGAGGACAGCGTACGGAGGATCATTATTTAGTCAGTGGAGCAAAGCACTTCACATTGATTCTATGGTTGCGTTAGTGTTTCACTATATTTGATATTGGTGTACAGCACCGTGACATAAGATAAATGACTTTTGTCCTGGAGCAAGGCGTTAAATAAGTAGTCAATTAAATAAAAATCAATCCATCGGTCAGTCAGTCCTGTCATGACGCATTTAGTTTTTGCAATGGTTTTATTAAACTGATAAGACACTATGGCACTCGCCATATTTGTTTGGTTCGATAGGCGATATATCTCAGTAGAAATTGTCCTGTTTGATCTAAACCATCAGCTAAATTAAATTAATTTGACACCCAGGAACATCTGGATAACAAAAGTCTATCTTGAAATAATATGTATATAAAAAAAAAACATTGTTAACTTAAAGCGTGCAGAAAACGATTGAAATAAGGCTAGAGGTATACGAAGATTAAATTACGTCCTCTTAAATATTTATATTTATAAAACGTGTGTTAGTGAGCCTAAAGTACTTAATCCTGCTGCGCTCAGTGCATGGGCTTAATATCTGAATTGGTTTGGTCTAATGAACTATAGTGACAACCGCCTGTAAGTGTATGCTAATAATCTGTAGGTAAGACTATATATACCTCATAATATGCTTATGATCAGGGTTTGCTGCTGGTATTCTTACAATGGCAAAGCCACTGAACCAAAACGCCGATTAAAATATTGTATGTTTGTGATTTCAGGTTGTATTTGTTAGAGCTTCCAGTTTGGGCACATGGGCTTTGGCTGTTGTGAACACATGGTTTGTCAGAATGCAAGTTTACAGACAGCGCATGCAATGTACTGAAGACGATTTGTAGTCGAATTTGTTCGACCATAGGTCCAACTGTTGTGCTATGGTTGTAATTGACAAATTAACCAACACTAAAGAAAACGACTGCGCCGAATGTGTACAGTTTTTCTGAGGATTTTTTGGTTGTTCTATAAAGTACGTGCAAAAGGATGCTCATTAACCATAATATTTCGCCCTGCCGATCATATTGGTAGACAACTAGTCTGGACGCTATACGGAATTGTTGATGAGTGATGCCAAAGTAATAATCGATGTGCATGCAATAGGAACTAAACTTGCAGGAGTTCTGTCGACAAGGAAGCCAAAATGGTGGAACCAAAAGTGCCGAAGAAAACTTTTGAATTTCGTATGTCGAAAAAAGTTGCTGAATTAACACAAGTTGTGCATATGCTGTTTACTAGAAACCACGAAAAGGAAGTAGAACTCGAGTCTTTACGAGCAGCGTATGAATATGAAATAAAATTAGTCTTAGACGATGCTAGGCTTAGAATATCGGCCATTCAGTTCCAGCTAGAAGAGTCAGAAAAACGAAATGTATCTCAATCATTAAAAATTGAGGAGCGAATTCAGGAAGAGAATCGCAAACGAGAAGAGGACTGGAAAAAACGTTTGTTTGCTACCGAAAGAGAACTTCAAGACGAACGTGCAGAATGCCAAAACTTAAGAGACTTGCTCATCCAAACACAAATGGACGTTGAAAAATTGCGGCAAAATTCAATGGAGGATTCATTGTCAAAAAACGCCGAACTTCAATTAAAAGACAAAGAAATTGAAAAGCTCAAAAAGCTTAACAATGTCCTAGAAAAACGACTGAAAGATCAACAAGCACAAGAAGAAGATACAACTAAAGAATATAATATGACAATAGAAAGATTGACGACGGACTTAACTCAAATACAGGAATTACTGGAAGAAACACATCGAGTGAAGGAACAAGTTATTGCAAAAAATAGACAACTGGAAGCTGATTTGAAGACTTTACGAAAAGATTTTGGAAGGAAAGTCTCGGAAATTGTTTCTTCCAAAAATGCTGCCATATCTGTGTCACAACCTGCGTCCGGTCCCCTGGTAAGTTCAAAGTGACAGCTAGTCACTCTCCTATGACATTGACTAATTCTTGATATTTGTCAGTGAGTGAAAGGTGAAAATAAGACCACCCCTGCGAATAATATTTTCCCAGCCGTTCAAATAAACAACCGTTGACCTAGCAAAGGAATGAAGATTTCAGTTAGCCAGTCTGACTATTATCTTAGATTGGAGCCCCTAACCATTACGTAAATCGCTGGGTTTAAGTAGAAATTCCAGGTTTTCTGAGTCATCATGATCATCTCTGTTTTAACGGCGTAAGAAATAACGTTCGATTGGGGTGACAGTTTTGTCGAGGTTTCGCACTGACTCCAATATGTTCGCAGATATATTGTAGCATAGTATGTCGTTTAGCCAGGAATCGAGCAGAGGGTGTCTCAAATTATTTTTTTAAAGACACAGGTTGTCTTGTTTGTCATTTTCTTTATCTGTTCTATGGTAAATTCGATTGAAACCGGGTTTGTCAAATAGCTTGTTGGCTGTCTACCAGACACATAAACCCCTATCTGGTTAACACCATATAGTTTGTGATAACTAAACACATGTTGCTCTAATAACTGCGAAAAGCATCATAAATGTTTTTCTTTATGATCCTGAAAACCGAACCGGAAAAAAAAAATTGTCAAGATGCGGGTGGGCATTTTGTGGTTGTTCACCAGTAGTTCCATGCAGAGTAGAAACGGCCACACTTTCGTTGTTTTCGCAACGTTTCGATGCATATGCATGCACACCTGCCTACCTGGTGTATTCTGGAGTATTTTGTACACTAATTTATGTTAAATACACCAAAATGCCATCAAAATACACACAAACAATAATATTCTGTACTATGCTATGACACAAAAGTACACAAAAAGGTAATAAAAAAACCCTCCTAAAAACCCATTTGTACACATAAATTACTTCTAGTGTAGGCAGGTCTGCATATTCCTGTATCGTCAGCAGGTGTGAATTGACCGTTGCAACACTAGCTGTTATGTAAAACTCTACATGTCTAATTTAAACGGTTCCCAGTTTTCAGTTATCTTTGTCCCGAAAACGCTTCCCACTTTTTCTGTAACCCATATATATGTATTATGTAACCTTCATAATCCACTCTGTCTCTATGAGTGAAATACCATATGATTCCGATGGATTCTCATCCAAAGTAAATCACTGTAATATATAACGGCGTGCCAGTCCAGTGGGTTAAAGAAATCACACTCGACGCCACTGGTAACAAAGACAACACAGGACGTAATGCAAGGACATCACAAACAGATCGGCTTCATGTTGTCCTGAGAGCACCAGGTCTCCAGACAACTCGGTTGCTTCAACTTGCTCGAATGGCTATTAAATTTTATCCGTTCTGACATGACGTCAAGCCATGTTGAACGTCTATCTCTAATACACTATTAGCGATTTAATCTGGTGTAAGCGACTAATACTCGTTCGGGCAGCAGTACCCAGAGTGTGCGTAGAAAGTTCCTGTTTTGATTTGGGTAGTGTTTTAACCTTACATGCCTTAAAACCAAATTCAGTAGTATGTCATCTGAATAGTATTCTACAGTAGCTGATCTTTCTTTATCTCTGATTTACAGGATTATAATGACGAGATTGCGCGGTTGAGACGGGAGGTGCAAAAATATCGTATGGAACTGAGTAATAGGGATTTAAATTTTAATAAAGTTTTTACAGCTAAACAACCCATTGTAATCGACCCTCGAGCTGGGAAGATCGGGATCAACCAAATAGAGGCGGTTACACCTCAAAGACCTCTTGCTACGCCACCAAGAACAGCTCGGGAAAAATCGTTCAGCTTCGCCATAGGACAAGCTTACGATACAGACGTAAGTATTACTAATTTTGTGGGGATATGTGAACTACAGATGGGGATGTGCGTGTGACTCCGTGCCAAAACAGGCATTTTACTTAATATTTTAATCTTTCAATAGTTGTTAATGATAGGTGTGATGTAATGTCGAGAACGACTATTGCTTGCCTGGGATCAAATCAAGACGTGGGTTACCTTATTTTGTTTTCTTTTTACAAAACCTTTTCATAAAAAGTATCAAGTTTAACTGATTTAAGTCAACGTTTTTTTTTTTAAATATTTATTATTTTACTATGCATTAAACTAATGCTGATCTAATTCGTCTTCAGATTTTCTTCCTTGCTTCTGGTTTAAAATAACAATACTGATGTATTTTATATAATGGCTTTATATTCGTATGATTATTCTAACAAATTAATATTATACAACGTGATCAACGACACTTGGCTATGAGATGGACAATGTCGTGTTTATGCAAAAAAGATTCCTGAATAATAATGTATGTAATTCTTATAAAGTCTAAAAACTAAACCGTGTTGATGAACTGAGATACGTGTTCACGTCTGTCGTTATCGAAGGAACATAAACTTTAGCATATATAACTGCATACACTTACAATATATAGATATATATATGATGATATTATCTAGTATTTGTCTGGATAAATCAACATTTTAAAGAATATACGACTAAATGGCCCAGAATGCAAACTGTGCTCGAACCGCCTGGAAACTGATAATGAAATACTTACGGCACGTCATTATTTAAATAATGTTGAGTAGTTCCGCATTTTTCTTCTCTTCTTTTTCTTCTTTATTTATTTGTCTTTCCGTACGAATGGATAGTGAAAGGATCAAATATCTAGGGAAACTAAGTTACACTGCCAACTTTAATACACACAACTAAATTTCTGAAGAAAAAAAAAATGACAGTTGTTTAGTTTCATTTGTTGTTATTGCTCAATAGTTCTGTGTGTATTATGTCATCACCATTGGCTACAGTGAATTGAAGTTCAGTTGTTATCCAAGTTTTACAAAGGTAACAAGAGTAACTTACCATGATCCTCTGTCGAAGTCCGTGTTGGTGGGAATCGGCTATCTGCATATTCACATATGATCCACACTGACAATGTCTAATTTGGCCTTGAATGCTGCTCATTGTTTCTAGTTTTGAACAGGACAGCAGTTTGAATAAGTTCCGATGATTTGTTAGCTGCATTAAAAGTATCCACAAAGTCCATAATTTCGCCATAAATTATAGACAGAGGCTTACGTCATCTTGAATGGATCGAGTAATACCGAAATATATTTGGATGGCTGGAAAATTCAGCCACTTCAGTTCGATTTCCTTTCTCCTTGTACTACTTATTTGCTTGTAAAAACTTTTACCTATGTTAAAAATGAAGAGATAATTCTAAATATATAAACTATTAGTTGTCAACATATCTTTCCTTGATCCATCATTTTCTTATTTGTTCCTACAGGCTCTGCCGCCGCGATCGCTGTCGTCTGCTTCTTCCAATTCGAGATTCCCTTGTCTTCCGGTCTCAGAACAACGAAAACGAGTCCAAAGGTTGATGAAACCAAGGCCAATACCAAAAGAGTTCTTGCTGACTAAAACCTGAAAAACTTTTATGAATATCTTCTGACGAAAAGTATCAAAAACAGTAGTCTGAAAACAACTGAAATGAACAAGTGCGAATGCCGAATGACTGAAATCAACATTTATTTTGTCGATTTCTGAAATCAACATCGGAATACACGCGTAATACTGTGTCATTTTCATGTATTTCAAATTCACTACACTATGTAAAATGTTTTGACATATTGGTCTTGATGGCCTAGGTATTCGTCATTAAAATATATTTTATTTACAGAATGAATTAGTTTCCTGTTTATTTGGTCAACTTTCGGACACTAACTTCAATTCAACGCGTATATTAAGCATCTCACTGCATGCAGGCCGAATGTTTATACATATCTAGAACATGAGATTATTCCTCGGTTTTAATAAATGGACATCCCTATGGCAGTAAGAATAATGCTTAAAAATATTTTCTTTAATATTTTAGAAAAAGACAATTGTGCTACCTCCATCGGGACTCGAACTCGGGTCTCTGGCTAGCAGGGCCAGACTTCTGAATCGACTTAGATACAAAGGTTTACGGCATAACGATCCGGAAGTTTCCTCTAAATAAAGTTCGGGAAACGTTTTAGAAATATACATATTAAATAAATGAAGAGAGAAAAGTTTGCATATATACGTAACAGCCAAGGGTCCAAAAATCGTTTTGGAACCTTATAAAACTATAGCATGTCTATTTTGATTCTGGAGGTTTGATTCAGCATATTGGTTGAATGATATTCAATGCAGTGCTTAAAAGCACTTCATTTATACGATAAAAGTGTACTCCTACTAGTAGACACATACATTGCAAAGTGCATGTTTGCTTTTGGGGGGGAAAAAGTGGACATGTACCGTATGTAACACCATTAGGGTTAATATTTAACCTGACCCTAATCCTTACCATTGTACTAACCATGTTCATGTATCTATCACTAAACCTAACTCGGTCATATCTTACCCTAACATGTTCCTCATCATACAACAAAAGTCTGATAACATACTACAATACATGTTTTCACATTCTGTCAAATTTGACGAATCCTGTCCAACTGATCGTATCATGGCTTTACACATCATCGTACTCAAGAAAATAATTTAAAAATTCCCAATTGAATTTTTATAGCACTTTTCTGTTTATTTCGTTAAGATATTAAATAGCACACAATGCATACATTAACAATGTTACCATAATAATCTTTGCAGTAAATATATTTTTTTAAACGGACATGATCAATTCTAAAATATAACAGGGCTTTAATACTATGTAATCATTGCAAAATTGCTGAATATGTCATACAAATTAAAGAAAATTTACAAACTTTGTATCTTATCCAATTGTACCATGAATGTAGTTTTGTTTAGTAGTGACTGGACAGATTTTAAAAAGTCAAAGAATATAGAGCATGTATCAGACAGGTTTGTTGAGGAAAAGTGCTTCATTTTGATAAAATAACGTTTAAACAAAATACATTTACATACAAAAAAGTATAAACAAATCTCAGGATTAAAATTATCACATTCTCATCAAAACTGATTTATACCACTGTCCAATGGTGGAAGACAGCAAGATACATAATATCAATTTAAATAAACAGATTATAGTCCATAGTATTAGCAGATTTTAACAAAGTCAAAGTTAACACAGTTGGTTATAAAGATTACAAAAAATGAAAAAAAATAATCAAAAAACAAATTATATCAGAAATTTCGTTAGCTTTGGTTTTAAAGATTTACACAAACAGTTTTATACCCAAATCCCCGGATTTTAATTATCACATTCTAATCAAAACTTTTTAATTGCACTGTCCAATGGCGGAAGATGGCAAGATAAATTATATCACTTAAAATAAACAGATTATAGACTACAGTATTTGCTGATTTAAACAATGTTGTAAGTAACCACTGCTGGTTATAAATATTAATACTTGTATTTACAAAAAAAACCCAGGTTTTATTACAATTTACTTGGGTTCGATTTTAAAGATTGGAAAATGAATCATACTATAAATAAACTTTTTAAAAAAATAATAAATTAAGCAGAAACAAATGTCTATAAAGATATAAGATTTGCAAAAATATATCTAAAATATTTACAAAATATACTAGATTTGGCACAAATGGGATATAAATACTGCAATAGTTATTGCCATAAGTATATAATCATATAAAAAATGTTAATATACAATTTAACAATAATAAACAGATGCATGGGTTTTGATATGTCTGGCTGTGTGTGCTTGTTCAAAAGCACACCGGTGGCACAATTTTGCTATATTTACTGAATCATAGAGTGATTTATATACATTTTTTAAAAATTTATATGGACATAAGAGCAAGATAATAATATATCACAGAAATTGTAAAACTTGTATGTTTGTTGTATAAATATGAGAAGTAAAATAGAAATATTAGTATTTCAAAAGGCTGTGGCTACTAAAATAACTATGGCTTTGGGGATATATATTACTGAATATTAATTAACTTATAAATCTATTATAAACTATATAATAAATGTGCTACCAAAAACAGAAATTTGAAATTAACTTCGGACAAAACGGTCCAATAAAGTACAATAAAATAAAAAAAATAACAGAGATAGATTTTATAAAATTATTTAACAGCTTAGCTAAATAAAATAACAAAAGTCAGATATGGTATCATATAAATATACCTTTTTGTTAGAGAAGGTAAATATGACTATTATATACAAAATCAAAGTACCTATAAATTGTGGTCTGGAACTTTAAAAATAGCACCATGATAACGGAAATGTGTTGCAATATCCTGATTTGCAGCAATTCAATGTTTACTTTTTTTTGTCATTGGAATTTCTTACCGTTGTTTTCTTAAGCCTCAAAAGAAAAGGAAAAAAAAAATCAAACAAAATCAAATTCACTTTTAAGGATTTACTTCTTTTTCTTGGTCTGTTACCATCATAAACCGGTGACAGATATTTGTCTACTCTAATATAAATTTACCATCCCTTTTAGGCATTTCCCTTATTTTCTTTTGGTATTTTCAAAGTTATTTTTAATTTATTTTGTATTTTTTTATGATTTTGTGTTCACTGTTCCCTTGAGACTTGATGTTAAGATCTCAGTTATGTAAAACCCACCCTTTCCCCAATGCCTTATGAGAATGTCTAAATTAGAGGAAAAGTCAACCTAAAGCAAATATGAAAAAAACAACAACACAAAAACAACACAAAAAAATAAAAATAAAAAATTTACATATTTTTTATTATTTTTTTATTATTTTTTGGTTCATCCTCACCCTGGAGTGAGATCTTATACACTCATATTTTGCCCACCCATACTCTGCCCCCCCCCCCCTCCCTCCCTTCACAATAATAAAAAAAAAAAATTAAAAATAGAAAAAGAAATTTAAAAAAAGAGGCAATAAGTAACAACCACAAATGTGAGAAATGGAAGGACATTTGATATGTCCTGCTTTTTGTACATTTCACAAATTGTTACAAGATATTATAATGATGCTCTAGTTTAAGGACTCCATAACACAAGGTACTGTTGATGCTACATTCTATGTGTGTGTTTCTTTGTTATGTGCCATGGCTACATAAATTCACAGGCAATAAGAAACACTCTTCACCTTTATTAATACTTCAGATTTTAAAATATAAACTGCTAATTATAAACAAAACTTAAGACAAACTGTTGCATTATGCTATGGGTTTTGACTTTCAAAAAATTGGTTTGTGGACATGTCCATTTTAAGCTTCCATACTTTGCTCAAGTCAACCCAAGTAAGATTCAAGGTAATAAATACTTGCTTAAATCACAGCTTAACTTCTTCTCCTTAATTTCTTCCAAATTTTCCAAGGCATTAAAAAAGAAAAAAAATATATATATTTTGGTATTTTATTTTTTTAATTATTTTTTTTATATTTTTATTTTTTGTGTTCACCGTCACCCTTTGAGTATGATGTCACAACTCATTGAATAATATAACCCACCCTCGCCCAAATCCCATGCCTTTAGAAAATTCAGATGAGAAAAATACAGAGAACTAAGTTAATTATGAAGCATGTTTACAACATATTTTGTCTTAAAATGTTATAGTCACAGTTAGATGTATTTTTTTTTTAGCTCAAGTAGCTTAATTTATATATATTTGAAATTTGGTTTATTAAAATCATGCATTGTCGTCAGTAGTCTTAAATAACAAGCAGTGTAAAGTAACCTTTTAGTTGCAGTTGCAGAGCAGAATTTCGATACATATATATGATAAAAAAAATTCTTATAAAATGTCACATCTACCAAAAATTTTATTGTGTGAAATTCACATATGCAAAAATCTTTTGATAAAAATCAGTTGATTTTCTGCTATCTCTGATTTAATGCTACCAGTTTGATGTGAATTTCTCTGCTTAATTTAGTTAACACAAAAATTACTAGAATATCTAGTAGTACAAAACTACTTCATGCATAATTGCCAAATTCAGAATTAGTGGTTTTTGATTTTTTATGTAATTTCAACATTTTGCTTGAAAGACATGCTTTCATGATAATTGTATGGTTGTGTAAAATTGCTGAATTTGGAGTAAATAATGTTTGATTGTTCAAAATGATGGAATTGTTTGATCATATCCAATGATTTTGTGTAGATTTATTACAATAACAGTAATTTAAAAAACCGAAGAAAAAAAAAAATGAAAGATAGAAAATAAATAAATGGGGGAAAAAAAGAGGCAATAAGTAACAAGACAAATGTGAGAAATGGACTGACATTTGATATGTACTGCTTTTCGTACATTTCACAAATTGTTACAAGATGTTATCATGATGCTCTAGTTCAAGGACTCCATAACACAAGGTACTGTTGATGCTACATTCTATGTGTGTGTTTCTTTGTTATGTCAACTTTAGTGCCATGGCTACATAAATTCACAGGCAATAAGAAAACACTCTTCACCTTTATTAATACTTCAGATTTTAAAATATAAACTGCTAATTATAAACAAAACTTAAGACAAACT
>JAQQZZ010038916.1:0-10465 GCA_030265115.1 Mopalia vespertina | reverse complement strand
ACTGACGCAAGGGGTTTTGTGTCAATTGGAAAACAATGTGGAGAGAGTCATCGGTTACGGCGGACGTGTTGTAAACAAGGTTGAGCGTAATTACGGCATAACAGAAAAGGAATGTTTAGGCCTCGTTTTCGATGTGAAATATTTTGACTATTTTTTTAAGACACGCACCGTTTACTGCTATCGTGGATCACGCGGCATTGGCCTGGCTACTTCCTTTAAAGGAACCCACGGGACGAATTGCTAGGTGGATAAGTCTTCTTCACATGTATGAGTACACAGTTCAATACCGACGAGTACACAGTAACGCCGACTCTGCTAACTCTTCACGCGAGATGTCTATTCAATCTGACAAGAATAAACCAAATCTGCCCCCAGTATTAAGGTTTTTAGTTTGCCTGACACTTCAGCAAAAATTCTACGATCTTGTCACGTGGCGTTAGGCGTACTGAAACAGACTCAACAAACAGACGCCTTTCGTAAGCCGCTCATTGATTTTTAGTGCTCCCCAGTGATCAGAATGAGCGTGTTTATATCCTTACCATACACCAGTATCATTTTCTTCACGAGGGCGTTCTGTTTCATATATGGATAAGAGAAGGTACTAAACGTATTCATGGTTCTACAGTCACTCAACACTATTCTGCAATTAGCAGTGGCCATTTTGGATTGAATCGAACCTTAGAGAGGACTAATATTTTTAGCGCAACATGGGAAGTGACGTCATGCAATGGATCAAATCCTGTGATAAGTGTAATGGTCGCAAAAATCCACAAACCCCAGTTGTGCTAAACTGCAGCCGATGCCTGTTGGTGACCCTTTTGAACGACTCACCACAGACATTCTTGGCCCTTTGCCTACTTGTAGAGACTCTGGTAATAAATATTTACTAGTGTTTGTTGACAGTTTTACTAGGTATGTTGAGTTATTTCCTGTGCCAAACATCAAAGCTGTGACTGTCGCGGACCGGTTTGTGCATGGAATTATCTGGCGTCATGGCGCGCCAAAATTTCTTCATTCGGACCGTGGAACTAACTACCTATCACATATTGTTCGTGAGGCTTGTGTTATTCTTGGTACGAAAAAGACATTCACCGCTTCCTATCACCCAATGTGTAACGGTCAAAGTGAACGATTTATGTCCACTGTCTTGGCTTCTATTGCCGAGTATGTGGATGACAAACACGACGACTGGGATACCTTCATTCCTTATATCCAGTTTGTCTACAACACATACCCATCATTGGATTCTACAGGATATTCGCCTTCCTTTTTGACTCGTGGCCGTCAACCCAGATTGCCAAATGATACCGAGCTTCATATTCCAAACAACATTTCCCTCACTGCTGCAGATTATCTATCTGGTCTTATAGAAGGTGTTGAGAAAGCCAGACATACTGCCCGTGATATGTTGACACAGCGTAAAGAACATATGAAGAAACTTTATGACAAGAAACTACATGACCCCAAATTCCAAGTAGGAGACACAGTGTTTCTTTATAAACCAGTTCTCGCTCCTGGACAAAAAAAAGAAACTTGCACGGTCGTGGAGTGGTCCCTACAATATAGTATGGCAGTTATCAGAGGTACATTGGTACATTGAGACGTATTTGTGACAATCACCCAATCAAAAAAAAAGTTCATGTAAATCGACTAAAGAAGGTGTCTGTTCGTGAAAATGAACTAACTGACCAAACCCCGCCTAAAATTGCGGACTTAATAGAAACAATTTAGTAAACATGGACGAACGGACAAGAGTTGACGTCCCTAAGCCTATTGACGGTGACGACGCTACTGAACCAGACGTTGAACCGACCACCAATGTCTTCTATGAAGTAGAACGTGTTTCACCTAAGAAATATTTACGAGACACATGGATATACAGAGTTAAATGGTTGTCATATGATAACCAGTATAATAGTTGGGTATCCTTTTCAGATCTTAGCCCTTCTTGTCAAAATTTACTAAAACGGTTACATTCCAAAATCCCGACTGATTGTCGCAGTACTCATAAAAACTGACTTTTAAATGAGTATACTGTTGTAGTTTGGATTAACTGACTTTCAGCCTTCCAATCTTACTGCCTAGCCTTTACTAGGTGTATTGTCATTGTTAACATTTTTTTTTAAATGCCAATATTAATATCTATTTCCTGGACTCGTAAATTTATACGATAGTCCTTAGTTTTCTTTTGTTTCACAAGATAATAGTGATTTATGTGATTAGATTACATCATACTTGCCATATTTTTGTAATAATTGGTAAGATTGTTTTTGGGATATATACTTAGGTTGCGCGCCCCTATTCGTAGTTTCTGACTGTAATTTTTCCGTTTGTAAAACATTTTCTCTCTTTTATTCATTCCATTTTGCAAGTGTTACTAGTCATTGTTTTTTATAATGTAGCCTATTTACGCATTTTTGTATCCTTGTTCCATTGTTTTCCCACATATTTGTATACCCACTCGGTGGAACTCGTTTAAAAAAAGAGCGGGATGATGTAACGTGATGGCATAGTTGTGCATTGTAATGTCAATTAATGGGAGTTAACTCGTGTCGCCATCTCGCCCAGCTCGTCACGAGGTGTTGTGGGAAACGGGGCTCGTTGAAAGATGTCGTGAATAAAGGCACAATAGATCAGTCGATAATTTTGTTTTTTAGTGAATCCCGGAGTCACGAAGAACGTGTCAATATATGTTTAACGCATGCTGCCATTAGCCATGCAGAGGGCTATTATATTTTGTAATTTTCGTTTGCAGCACGGCTCTTAACGGGACTTCAGTGATTGGGATGCAAATTAATGATGCATTTTAAATGGAAGATTTAAGTACTTAGCTTAACTTTGCTAAATTTGCAAAATAACAAGAGGAAAAAAAGTTACACATTTTTTAATTAGTGTATATTGTTCCCATAATGCAAGATACAATAAATTGTTCCGTCGTTCATAATATAAATTTGCTAGGGTAAAAATACATGAGTACAAGAATAATGGGCTTGGTTTTGAGCCACGGTTTAAGACATATACATAATACTTTAATAATATTAATAATACGTTGAAAAGATAAAAATTAGACGAAACTGTTTGCGATGTTTCATCCCGGTTTTCCACCGTAATTAGGCAAGAAACATTCAGTCGATACTCCGTCGTCATATATGTGAATACCCTTCAGTACGACGTTAAACCCCAATCAAACAAACAGACAATCTTATCTTTCGGTTGCGGATAGGTTGCAACAATTTGACTGCCATTTTTCTGTACTGGGATAGTGTTGGATAACTACACAAATAAAGCATTACAAATTAAATATCATTATCACAAATAATTGATTCATCCCTGCAGAACATAGCTATTAAAGCCACATTACATGCTCTAGTGCATAGATTGCGTGTTTGATTGCTTTTTAAAACTGTGCTAATTGGCATTTCACTTTTGTAATTAGAGCGTGCCAGCCAATAGGATGAAGGAAAACACCTCTGACGTCGATTTTACTTCCTACGTCGAGGCATTCACTCTAAGATACACCCGGGCCATCTTGTTTTGCACTTCTTTTTATTTGCTGATCTGTGGCTAACGTCGCCCCAAATATTGACGGAAATTAATGCGGGATGGCCAGCTATGGCGTACGAGAGTTGTCTAAGTCTCATCCATTATATAAACTCTCACTAGAATACGATTGGGATACCCCAACAAAGATACTTCCTGATGCCCCCATATCTACGAGATCAGCTGGAAGTTTGATCTTGCAAAATATACTTGTATATGTTGGTACAAAACCACCAACAAACAAGTCCCTTGGGTAGCTCTGATGCCTTGGAAGGGATAAAGGTAAACATCAGGCCTCCTCCCTTTTACAGTACGTCCACCTCCGCCTACTCGGGGGCGGCCCAATGGCAATCACCCTCGGTTTAAAGCCAACAGAACACTGCTGGTGGCTCACGAAAAACTCGACATTGATTTTTAGGAACGATAATGAATGAAAATGAATAACTATATGTGGCATAGTTTTAAAGACGATATATGTAATTTTTCGACTCAAAATGAAACATTTCATATATTGACGTATTTTATCAAAAACAATGTTAACACTTCTGTATGTCCTTTTCAGTTGATTTGTTTATCTTTTTGATGTATACTGCTAAGGGTGCAGTCTGATTAAAATTCATCTTTCAATATAGAACCTTAGATAACAGACTTTAAATATGTTCACGACACAGCATAGCTGAACTACCGCTGAATGTGGCGTAAAACCCAAATCAATCAATCAAAGTGAGTGATGAATTCTTCTCACACTTTTCCTCACAATTCTTCAGTAAGTTAAAGTAAAGTTTTGTTTTCAGTTTTCCCATGGCAAGGTACATACTAAGTTCAAGTTTCAAGCAATTTTGTTTCTTTTTTGGCAAAGTTGTTGCCATGTTGACTGCATACGTATATGTAGTTAATATGCATTCTTGAGGTGTAACTCGCCAAAGGCAACCAAACTTAACAGTCCATTAAATCAAGATACTTTTTTAAAAATTATACGGCTCCCCTTTGCCAGTGTGACTTATATTTGAAATGTGTATTTTAAAAACTATCAATATTAATCACCTAGAGCGGACATCAATGTCCTGTCCAAGTAGGACAGTTTGGAAGTTTTTGGGTCGAATAGAAAGAATGCCAGCCGAGTCATTGTAAGAAAAGCAGTTTCATCATAAAAATATAAAAACATTCCAACTGAAACAAATCTAACATAGTCTATTTCAGCATTTGCTTTCGTCACAACTTTCCCAATGCCTAGGGTCAATCACAGAGTTGTCCGTAGAACTGGCAATCTAAAGGGTAAAGGCCATGGATAGATCAAAACCATAATTTCACCATTTCTGCCACACAAAATTAATCATTGATATATGACATAATCTTGAATAATTGTATGTTACACAATAGGAATGTGGTCTAGACTCCATTGTTTTCTAGGATCTAGGCTTATTCTCAATAATTGGTATTTGAAATTCTCAATGCATTAATGCAATAGACGATCAATATTTATATTCTGTCCGTAAGTTCAATTAACCCTGAAGCATACTCAATGGTATTTTACTTATATGACGACTGATCGACAAGTTCGCATTATTCCTTGCCTAATAACGATGGAAAACCTGGAGGAGACCTAGTAAAATACCATTCCCGCGATTGCCGGAACCACATCGTGTTACTCACTCCTATATCTTCTGGTCGACAGGCAGACTCGATCCCGTGAACGGTACGCGCTGATCCGAAGGGTAGCTGCGTTTCTAATCCCTCTACATATTGATACCAGAGCAGACGAACGAACAATGGCTGTTCCTGGTTCCATTTGCGGGAAATCCCATAATACATTGCGATCGACATTTACTCACATGTCTGCGTAGAGGCAAGGCCTGTCTACACGATACAACTTTTGTTGGACAACAAAGACCTACTTTTGTTTTGTCATGTTGGATAGCATTTGTTTGACCGTGTTGAACGCGTGGTCTAACAAGTTCAAATAGCGTCAAACATGTTGGACAATGTTGGTGCATGCATCTATTTTCCAACAGCGACCAACATTTGTTGTGTCCTACTTTCAATATTAACCAATCAACAGACAAATATGTAGCATGTGACATCGTTTTTGTTGCATAACCAAAGCTGAGTGCTGAGATTTATCACCGGAGGCAGATTTCATGTTTGTATATTAAAAATTCCCATGCCTTATTATTATACGAGGAAAATAAAGACTTAAATACTTTCAAAGCTACGGGGCAGCATGAAGCCGATCTGTGATGTCTTTGTGTTACGTCCTGTGATTGTCCTGTCTTGTCTGTTTAGTGACAGTTGTGTCGAGGGTGGTTTCCTTCACAACAGGGCTAACATGCTGTCATGTGAGTGAAATAACCTTAAGTATGGCGTTAAACCCCAATCAAACAAACAAACAATAGTTATTAATTGTTTGTTTTTCAGCTCTCCTAGCTTAATAAAGAGCAATGAAATTATCTTCAGATGCCTTTTGATTTAATCTCAAGTATGTTGTTGACGCCGGAAATTAAACCATTGAAACAAAGAAAATCTAACAGGTGAAAAAAGCTATTTAAAATTAATTAAAATTTAAATAAGCCGTATACCCATTGGCAGTCATTAATTGGGTGAAACTGTGTATCTTTCCATTGTTAACAAATATTTATATCTCCGCCGTAGGCCCTATCTCGATCGTCATGCTGGAGGTGGAGGCATTCACTGGTCTTTCACTACATTTAATACATAAATTTTGCCAAGTCGAAAACTTCATTACGTATGATATGTCTGAACGTATTTGTACTACAACTTTTCAATGACATTGTAAGATAAAACGATAAAAATATCCAGTTCATGTTTTTATTTATGAGCTGAATGTGCTAAACTCGTAAAATATATTCGTAATGCTGGTATTAATTGCATACGAATGCAGCCTGGAGTCTTTTCTCTATTTCATGATTTACCCTCCTCTTTTAAAATGCGACAGCATACAACAAATGTGTTATGTTGTACTGTGTGGACAGAGACATCCAACAAGCTTGAACATGGTGAAACAAAAAATGGGTCTTCTTGTACAACAAAAGTTTGATCGTGTAGACGGGCCTTTACGCTCAAAAGTGCGTTATACATGTCTATCCCTCATTGCTTGAGTAAATAATCACACTTACGATTTTAGTTTAAAATATGGATTACATTCACCCATACTTAAGGAAATCGTACATTAACATTATCCGCTGAGCTTTAGTATGTCGATAAGCCAATGTTTATAATGTTATGTTTATATGTCAATGACACAAAGCTAGTTTGTGTTTGTCTAAATACAACGAATAAATCAAAATATTTTATGTTCATTCAATTATGGGCCAAGAATTTGAAAAAACAAAACGACATCTAACTGTCATGTCCGGATGCATGTGATTGTGGCTCAGACCACATTCACGTGTACAACCACACAATTTATTAATTTCCCAAACGAAATAAGACAAACCACTGTTAATAATACACTTCATCTAGAAGATTGCATCAAAGTCACACTCTAGATAAATGTATTAAATTGACCGTACGGGATCTTTAAGTAATTCATACGCCTTGTGCATCACATGGCACAGTCTTCCATATTATTGCCTTTTTATGGCTTGTGTTGACGCAATGCCGTCTGACCGCTAACTTTCCGTGTTGAGGGATCTGTACATTGAAATGTAGAGCTAATACTGAGTCGTTTCCGGTAATCGCCAATTATTTTCAGTATATTGCGACATATGTCGATGATAAACTTCAACCTACATAAATTTGTAAACAGTAACCTGTTATCCAATGTACTATAGCGCAATCATTTATTTTGAGAGTTCCGTCTGACAAAAGAGGCGACTAAACTTGGGTCATACATATACATTAAGGCAGAGCCGGACTTAGATGAAGAGAGGCGCTATGCTATGCCACTTGTGATGCCCCTGCAAGCATGTCCAAGAACGGTCTATGACAGTGTCATAAATATTATAAACCTTGGCTGTAGGACCTGTAGATTTTGAGGCCATAGGCAAACCCGCCGCTGCATGTAGGTTGTTGGTTATAATTGAGAGTCGTGATAAGTTTAACTGGCGATAAAGTATTGTAGACAACCGCTTAGTGCGAAACATTAGGAAGTATTGAAACCTGAGAGAGGTGGCCTGCATAATGGTTTGAACCTGTCCAGCTGAAAAACAAACATGGCGGGACTAGACGAGGGACAAGGTTCTAAATCAAAGGATCTGGACAAATGGGATTTCAATGAGAATGTGGCCATAGCTTTCAAAGACAACAGACCTATTTTAGTCGAGTGTCTGATATGCACAGAACTAGTCGGTCACATGATAGCAGGTTCTTTGGCGGGATTTAACGCAGGTTAGTTGCTAAATCAGATGGTAACCGGCTATTGATGAAAATCAAATGTTTTGCTATAAAATCTCTTAAAGATTTATTCATTATATCTATTTACAATCACGTATTTCTTTCCATCAGTAATAACACGGACACTGATATACGACTAATTCGAACTGAAAAATCACTTATTCCTTCCAGACACGTACACTCTTAAGAAAATGAAAAATGGTTTTCAGAGTGTATACATAGCATTCATATTCGTATTAGAGCTGACTTGGCAGCTCACGTATGTTGAACTGTCTATGCTATGTCGTTTCTCTCTCTAGAAACTGAGCTATTATTTAATAAGTATTCACTAAGATCGTTACACGATTATATAGGTACAGAAATAGGTATACATGTACACAAATGATATTGCATCGAACGTACTGAATTAATAAATTGGCTCTCACGTCATTAGAAAATCTATCCACAAACATTGGCAGCATTTGCAAAAATGTTGATTACAGACTATATTCAGGCTTACTTTTTGTTTTCTTTTCTCCCCATTTAAACTGGATTTTCATTATAAGTAACAACCATGATTATGAATATATCCAAATCTCGATTTTTAGTATGAGTAAGAATAACATAATAATAGTAAAAATACTTTGTTTCAGACACTAAAAGGTTCATATAAATACAACATCACTATAAATACATTTTTTTCTCTCTTCATTTATTCAAAATATATAAGGCCCTACAACGGTTCACAGTATTTCCAATATAATTCCTGTATAATAATTTTAAATTGCAAATCCTAGTTAAACAAAATGATTAGCAACGAATTAGTGCTCGAGTAATTCCTTTTGCGGAAAGACAGAACTGCTTGACGAACCAGTTCACTAAAAGACGGAATAACAGCACTCTCACTACAACTACGACAGTAATGCAGCAGCTAACGGAAATCGTCGTTATACATAACTCAGACAGTAGTATAATTCTCATAGGAGTACAAACCACAGAAGACCACATTTGTACAATAAGTGTTAAACAATATCTCCTGGTGAAAGATTAACACAAAGCGAAGTTCCTGATAAAAACATTAACACAGACATACAATTTACGTGACTCAATATCTGCGTTATCAGACAAATCTGCTGAAAGCACATGACCAAGATTTGTATAGTATGTTACACTATTTCGGGCTGCACGATTCAGTTTCATAACAGGTGGTGTAAATCCCTTAAATGTATCATATTCGACTAATGTTACATCCAGGTCATGCGTATAAACGGAGAGAAAAAGGATGTTGACAGTATGCCCCCTTGTCTCCCAGCATTACTGACATTAAACATGATGAGGTGAAATTACCCCCCTTTAACCTTTAAACATTGCAGTAAATTGGAGTATTCAGACAAAGCAGAGGTTTTTCAATAAAGTCCAGTGGTTTACTCTATCAAACACTTTACTTGCATCTAAAAAACAAACAAAAACACAGGGCTCCCGTGGATCCGATAAAAATAAACAACTTCTTTAAGAACTAATAAAAAACTTATCTGTAGAGCACCCAGGTCTAAAATCAAACTGAAAGTCAGTGCTGTACAGAAATGATTGGCTTTTATGCAAGATTAAAAGTTCAAGGACTTTTAAAATAAAATAACGCTACCTTCCTAACCTTCAGAAATAGCAGAACGCTACCATGATTCTGCACTTTATCTTCCGTTATATAAAAATTGTACGGCTTTTAATACCTTGATTTAAACCATGCCAACTTTTTCCTTGAACAATTGAGGATTAGATAGACCCATAAAACGACCACTTGACGTCCATTTTCACGTCAAAATCAATCATTTCTCAGCAGTATATCCTACTTGTTTTTGTTCGATTTAAACTGTCTTCCCGATTTAATATCGAGATATGGCGAGAAATGCCTAGGTGTTTCCCTGTTGAGAACTGTCTCTTAATGAGTGTTCAACGAACATGACAGAATGTTTTTGGCGAAGTAAGAGGCCATACAGATTCAACATTATTTTTTATTCTAACGGTTTCGTACGGCTGGAAGTCGTATCTCTATTGGCTGTATAATATACAAACTATATAAAATACGTATTCGCATCTAGCGACATGTAAGAAACATGGTTATGAATAGACCTTAATCTCGATGTTTATTATGAGTAATGAACATTGTTATGAATAGATCTGAATCTCGATGTTTACTATGGATAATGAACATGGTTATGAATAGACCTTAATCTCGATGTTTGCTATGAGTAATGAACATGGTAGTGAATAGATCTTTATCTCGATGTTTACTATGGGTAATGAACATGGTTATGAATAGATCTTAATCTCGATGTTTACTATGAGTAATGAATATGGTTATGAATAGATCTTTATCTCGATGAATATATCTATGAGTAATGAACATGGTTATGAATAGACCTTAATCTCAATATTTACTATGAGTAATGAACATGGTTATGAATATATCATAATCTCGATGTTTACTATGAGTAATGAACATGGTTATGAATAGATTTTAATCTCGATGTTTACTATGAGTAATGAACATGGTTATGAATAGATTTTAATCTCGATGTTTACTATGAGTAATGAA
>JAQQZZ010038905.1:0-10465 GCA_030265115.1 Mopalia vespertina | reverse complement strand
GTGGACAATCCGTCGTCATATAAGTGAAATACCCTTGAGTACGACATTAAACCCCAATCAAACAAACAAACAAATCCTTTGACAGGAATCGATTATGTGAGATGTTTTGTCAAAATTACTTCAATATCAGTTGCATGAGCGTAGCCAGAAATCAAAAGTATTTTGTCCAAAATGGTCATTTTGCTTAACATTTCAAATAACTGGGTGTCCAGTTTTGACAATTTTCCTATCTCCTGCATGTTAAAGTTTTTGTAAAACAGGGTGTCTAAATGAGGCAATTGTTCACTTCAGGGTGTGTCCATTTGGATGGGTGGACGGGTGTCTGCCCAAAGCCCTGTCAGATCGGTTGTGTGACAACCTTGAAGTATCCGTCATCAGTCCCATTTTTGTGGTACACAATACTACAACATCACCAGTCATTTCAAGCTAGTTATAATCACGGCTGGACCTTTTCCGAGTGAAGATGGGTGCTCAATACAAACTTTGTCAAGTGTCAAGGACTGACAATCGTATTCTAGACGCCATTATTTTAACAATAGGCATAGGTCCAGCCGGGCTGGGCTTAGTGGTCAGCTGGTCTACCTGCTAATCCGACTTCAATGTACCGTTCACAGGATCGAGTCCCTCTGTTGACCCTCAGGTATATGAGTGAGCCACACGTTGTGGCTCCGGCAATCGAGGGGGTGGTTTTTACTAGGTTTCTTCCCAGTTTTTCATCATATTTAAGACAGTGCGAAGTAAAATACCCTTAAAAACGACATTAAACACCAATCATAGAAACAAAACTTGAAATTTTAAATTTTAAAAATTATTTTACCAGTTTATGGGGTAAAAAACAATACTTTCTGAATTTGTACAATGGTAGTAAAGGCATGAAGGATACCTAATTTGGTTTCAACAAAATGGCAAATAGTATGATTGATTGATTGATTTAGTGAAGCTTTTTGAATTTTACATCAATTTATTCCAATTAAATGAACTTCTGATGTCGACCAATATAAGCTGCTATAATACTGAGTTAGGCATGTAACATTGAATGCCATCCCACACTACTTAACAGATCCTTTAAACCATTTAATGGATTAGGGTGATGTAATATCAGTGTAAGATCTTCACAGATTGTTTGAGGTTATAATGTTTGGAGCCCACATGGTCTCTATAGAAGTGCTGTAATCAGAAAGAGCAGTCTAAAACAGAATCCAATAGCCACAAACTGTGACTAATATATCAAGGTGGTTGAATTCTTTATGCAGATTACACAAAAGATATTTCATCGGCAATTGTAAAATGGTATAAAGACTTGCAGCTGCCCGAAGAACTGGCTTTCCTCAAAAACAATATATTAGGGTGTCCAATTTGTTGCATAATACAAGGTGTGTCTTTTATTCTCCTAGCTTTTCTAAGCTGGGACACAACCAACAAGTAGTCTAACACTGTATCCAAAGTGGTGTCTTAACTAGGATTTTCAACCTCCCTATTCTGAGCAATTTTCAATTTGCCCGTCCAAATTTTCAACTGTCCTATCTTGCCCATGTTAACATTGACGGGACACCCACCAACTGGTTACAATCTCTTACTTAAAAAAATTTTCTTGCAGATTTTGCCCGAATTCGTTTCCTTTCTGGGGAAAATCATACTTCAAAGCATAACCATAATTATTGACAAGCTGATTTCATGGCCTCCTTATTATTACAGTCCGCTTCTTAATTAAACTTTAAATTTTGATCATTCAGTCTGTACACTCCTCGCTTGAACTGTAAGCCTTTGGAAAGAGCTTCCCGTTTCCATGGTGCTCTTTAACTTTCACCCATTGGGCTGGCACATCGTCATGTGAGTGAAATAACCTTAAGTATGGCTTTAAACCCCAATCAAACAAACAAACAAACCTTGCTTGGGCTAACCTATTCTATGCTCCTTTCTATAAAACAGTCAGCAATGGGCCATTATAGAATATTTTTAAAAACAAATTTGATCATAATTATTCAGAAATATGATATTTCAATTTTTATTACATTGGTTGGATTTATGCAGTTGTACTATTTTTTATTTTAATTTTTTGGGGGTGTTTTGTTTTGTTAGATGAAAGGCTGCTAGGCCGGTGGAATATGTGTTTAACAAACATCTCTTGTTACTTGGCTTTAATTACCTGTGTAGTTAGAGCTATTATCAATTTTAAAATCTTTTTAATATGTTTGCCTTCATCTTGCTTTGTTTAGAGTTGCATACAGGAGTTTTTGCATGGTTGATCTAACAGCCCCTGTTCATTGAATGCCTTCCAAAAAAATTATGAAATTGTTTATGCAAATTTGTCAATAACCCGTAGGTATATTAAGGCTGACAGAGATTCAATTGTTTAAACAACATTTTTATGTGTTACACCTGTCAGGTAGGACTTTGTAACAGCTTTATGTATGAATCACTGTGTGTTTGTTTGCATGTACATGCAGGTGACTTGAGGGTCCTGTGCCAGGAGCTTGTTTGCAGCCCTGGGGCCGGTTGCTCAAAGTGCAATTAAATTTAATTCGCTATTAGACGACGTCCCGCCATGTTTAAAGTCTATCTCTAATCCAATAAAAGCGATTTATTCCGGTGGTAGAGACTATTAGTCTGTACTGGTAGGTGTACTGCGAGCTAAGAGCTGAGAAGGAGCCAATATGTTTATGATGTCTTTGTATTGAATCTTGTGATTATCCTGTCTTGTAGTTGTTGGTTGCCAAAGAACACTGCCATTATTATAAGGAATTCCTTAAATATAAAACTATCAAGACATTAAAAGCAACAAGGCAATTGCTGATTAAATCTGAACAAAATCACACTCCTCTTGTTGCATTTATTTCATCTTAGTACCGACAGGTGGATGGAGGGAGCTTCCTGGTGCTTTCTGAGCCAAAGAGGAACAGGAAGCTGATATGTTTGTGATGTCTTTGTATTGTCCTGTGATGTTTTTGTTTGTTGCTAGTGGTGTCGGGGTAGTTTCCTTCACCAATGGGCTGGCACACTGTCATTGGGCTGGCATGCTGTCATTTAATAAATTGATAAAAATCGGTTTTAAAAAGTGAAAAAGATAAGGCATTTGATTGGTCAGAAACTTGATGGAGCAAGCATATAAGGAAGAAGTTATTGTGGACTCAGTGACTCCCTATACAATTACATGATCATTACAACACTGATTTGTAACACTAGCACCCCTAGTGGGAAGATTTTAATTAGCGTTATATCTGTTAATTGAAACAGAATTGTTTGTTTGTTGATCAACTTTATTCAATACCACAAATGACCACAAAAAACTAAAAACTTAACAGGTGTTTTTAAGAGTATAGTTCAAGCTGATTAACAGTTGTTTCACAAGTGGGGGAGTGTCAATCGGCATTTAAACTTCATTGAATAATATATAAACATCACACCTGAATGTGTGTTCAGTCACAATCTTTGTTCTCCATTGTGATGAATAAAATACTCGTTAGATAAGCCTTCTAGCACTCCTAGATTAACTATCAAATTTCTCCAAGTCATAAATTTCAATCCTAATCCCACATAAGACCCACACATTATTTCAAAATTTTTCCCCCAGACATGGGATTTAGCTGGAATTAGGGTCATTTGTTTGCATGGTGTTACTTGAGGGAGTGGTGGGTGGTTTGTTTTACTATGTCCTCAGTTGTGAGTATGTGAGTGTGTATCAGTTTGAACTACATAGACTTTAGAACTACATGAACCAGCATAACTAGAGTTGTGCTGACTGAGTGATGTACTCTGACCAGATAACATCCTGCTTAGTGTGCAGATCTCAGCCCCCACTCCCAGCTGCTCTGTCAACTGTCACTGGATATCTATGAATGGGGACAGATTTTCAAACTAGCCACTCACTCACAGGTTTGGTACCTGTCATTGGGGCTCATGAGGGAACCCCATTTTCTCTGACTGTTCATTGAAACACTTTTTATAAGGGTCATGAGGGACCCTTTCATTTTATTTGTCTTTATTTGAACTCACAAATTGTTAAATTTTGCCTAATGCTGGAACAATTAAAACTAGCGTAAAACACCAACCAAGCAATCAATCAATCAGTGGAACTAATGGTTTCTGTATTATACATAACTGAACTGTAACACGATTGTTTCAAAAAACTTAAGTTTCTATTGCCAAAGTAGTAATTGGCTGAATAGGGTTTAAATAAACCAAAATATATAGTTAACATGAATTGTTCATCATTTCTTGAACTTATCACCATTCTGTACTATGTGAAACTTATCAGTGGAAATTCAAATGTAAACGGCTTCCGCTACCAAATCTAATATTATATGACAAGATTTAACCTTTAAAATCCAGTGCGATACTTAATTATTCCGGTCCTTGGTTTTCTAATACAATTTTAGCCGTTTAAATCATCACTTGTTTACTATGATTTGAGCTAATTAACTAGCTGTCATACTTTCCCAGGTATGAGTAATCATTGGACAGGCTCTTACACCTGGAGAGCCCTTAATTTCTGTTTAACTAAAGCACTTGACTGAAACTCTCAGGTACAGGTTAGAAACCCTGGGAATTCTTAAACCCTTAAAGTTCCCTAATCTCTTTTATTCCCTTCAACATCAAAATGTGTTCTGTCTCCAATCTTGCTTTTGTTCAGATTCCCAAGAAAGGTTTGGAAGGCATTCTGGGAAAATTACCATAAATAGTCGTGTTTTCTATTCAATAAATCCAGTTGGAAGAATATCATTGAGTAAGACATTTACCTGTGTTAAGCAATGGCACATAAGACTAGCCTTAGTTTACATGCCAAATTTTGGTGTAAATGATCTTTGTCATGAGTCATCAATACCTTTAAACAAAGGTTGCTGCAATTGCTTTCATCGCAAAAGGGCAACACAGTCATTCTGTGCGGGCATCTTTGTTTTATATTTTGTAATTGTCCTGTCAATTGTTGATGCCGAGGGAGGTTACCTTCACCCATTGGGCAGGCACTTCGTCATATGAGTGAAATAACCTTGAGTATGGCATACTTTCCCTGAGTCAAAAATGCTGTGTTGAAGGTCTATCTCTATTCCACTATTCATGATTTTCTTCTTGTATTAGCTCTTCATATTATTTTGTAAAAACTTGATGTGGAGTACTGCTGCGATTCGGATTGTTGAACACCTGCCTACAACCCCCCTGAGGATGAAGTGGGAACTTCCACTCTAACAGGTGCTTCTAAAAGTCTTTATCTCTGAGTTCAGTTCTTGTAAATCTATTTTTCTCTCAACTGTCATTTATCTTGTCTTTTGTACTCTGGACTTTACTTCTTTATTTTCTATTCCCTGGAGGGGTTTATACCTGATACATTTCTCCCACTATTAGGCTGCGTTATTATTTTTCAGGTGTGAATAACATTATGAACATGGCTGGTTTTGTATTTCTTATACCATTGGTGGCCTTGTCTACAAATTCATCTTCATCTTTAGAGGGCTAGTCTTGACTAATGGGAGTATGTTCCACCTTTCTTTACTAGCAATGCTGTATTTACTTGATACTGGAGGAAAATTAACTTTCTAACGTTATGGAAACGCTTCACATCTTCGTTGTGCTAGTGTCAATTATTGTTCGAATACACTGCCGTCATATATAAAGTGAAATACCCTTAAGCACGGCGTAAAACACCAATCAAGCAATAAATCAATCCTTTCTTAACTTAGCCATGGACTTGAAATAACATTAATTTTCAAACAAAACAAATTTTCTGTTTAAACAGAAACAGATTATTATACACGTATATAGGGCAGGTGTTTTGGGGCAGGTCATGCTGCCCAGGTACCACCTGACCCCAGGGGCAATGTAAAAGCTACTGGTATAGATGTACACAGTGTTTTATTACATCTATATTTACTTTTTGTTCCTGTCCTGTATGTTTTTATTGAATTCGTGCAGCTGTGACTATGTAAGTGAAATTACTCTAAAGTACAACAACAATGACACCTTCATTATATGAGTAAGTGATTGATCAGGCAGGTGTGAATATGTAAGTGAAATTACCCTAAAGTAAAACAACAATGACACCTTCATTATATGAGTGAATAAGTTTGACATGAATCCCAAAGCAAACAAACAATAACTAAACATGGATTACTTCCCCCTATCTAATCTCTGAGAGCTTTGAATCTTAAGTGCTTTAAACTGGGTAAATAGAGCATTGCAGAGTTCGAAATTGTCTGAAATCGTTTATATAGTAGGCTTTTGTACACCTTCAATGTAGACTATCCATCTATTTCTGCTCAAACACGAATCTGATTCTACTGTGGCTTTCATACAAAGTACATAGGATTTTTTTTTTAACAATTTGTTTTGTGAATTCTGTCCAGACATGTCAGTTATATATTAATTCTTGCGCAGTTATTCAATGCTATGAGTGTTTAGGGATGTGTATCAACATGATGTGATATCAATCTGTACAACAACAACTGTCAATTTGACATTAAATTAGTTGACATTCTACGTGCACATATTATACTGTACATAAGACTCGGTGACATTTCTGTCTTATTATGTAATATTCTCAAATATGTTAGTTAGGTGCATTGCCAAAACATCTTGGCGGGAGGTTGAGGGGTGCTTCCTGTTGCCCCGGTGCTCTCAAAGCTAAAGGGCGACCAGAGGCCGATCTGTTTGTGATGTCTGTATTTCAACCTTTGATTGTCCTGTTTTTGTCCCATCCCCTCTCGTCTTGTCTTTGTTACCAGTGGTGTCCTTCACCCGTTGGTCTGGCACGCCGTCATGTGAGTCCTATAAGTAAGGCGTTGGAACTTCAATCAAACAAATGCAGCTGGTTGGAGGGAGCTTCGTGTTGCCCTGGTGCTCTCGGAGCTAAAGGGGAACAGGAAGCCGATCTGTTTGTATTGTGTCCTGTATTGAAATTATGAGACCTCGTCTTGGTCTCGTCTTGTCTATGTTTGTTGCCAGTGGTGTCTAGGGTGGTTTCCTTCACGCATTGGGCTGGCACATCGTCATATAAGTGAAATACCCTTGAGTACAACGTTAAACCCCAAACTTTTTTGTCTTAGTTCCTTATGTTTTGTGTGGGTGTAATAACATTTTGTTATTGTTTATTGGTGAATGTGGCGTAAAACCCCAATCAATGATTCCTGCTTTTTGGCTGAGGAGACTTCCATGTTTGGGATATATCCAAAACAAATGAAACATTCCCAGGTACCAAACTAGGAAAACCGAAAAGTGATTTTTTGGAGTCAAAAATATTTTGTTATCATGTTCTGCCATTTCTGGTGCATGTTATCAAGTAGTGCATAATGTCTTTGTCACAAAACCGTGTAAAAATTGGGTCAGCCGGAGACATCTAACAATATTGTTTTGACAATTGTACAATATCATTTCTATAAAATTCCTTAGATGCTAAAGGCGAACTTCATTTACATTATTCATAAGTAAGGATCACTTATATAATCCTCTCAATTTTCAACAAGCTCAAACGTCTTCAAACAGAGTATATGACTCAGAAGGTTATAAATTATGGATATTTATTGCTCATTTGAAAAAAATATAAAAAGCCCTGGTGGATAATACATGTAACAAAGAAGATCGAATAACTCTTCTTATGTGCTGCTGGTAACATGCCTCATCAAGTTCAGCCTCTGCCCATACCTGTACATGTTCTTTTGTCCCAAATTCTACAGACTTTTTTTATTTCCCATTGTAATATATATTGTTTATAAGCAGATAACTATATGTCATACATAAAATATCAATTCGGAAATCCTAAAGATGAGTTAAAACACTGTGCCTGGAGATCACTGATAAAAGTAATTCTGATCATTGTGCATGCAACAGATGCCTTATATCCCGGAGCTAATTAGGTCAATCTACAGTTTATTCTTTATCTTAATGGAGGTATAGCAATGAAGTTCATTTCTTTAAAATGTTTGAATGACTTTGTATTCATGTAAATTTTAGTGTATTTTGTAAAATACAAATTGTTATTTAGAAGGAGTTTGGGAGGGAGCTTCCTGTTTCCCCCATTGGGCTAGCTCACCTTTAAATGAGTTAAATGACCTTAAGTACGATGTAAGACCAATCCTTATGATTTGTAGGTAGGGTTTTACAAAATCAAACTTCATGTTGATTTTGATTTTGAAAAGCCGTTGGACAGATCTTTGTTTGATTCCTGCATAGCACAATAACAGAGTATTGGCCTACATTACCTGAAGGACCAGCTGTCAGGTAGATTGTCTGGATTAAAACTGATTGTCACTGGCCACTGTGTGCATCTCATTCAACCCATTCAGCTGTTTGTTATACCCTATCTGTCTGTGCATTCAACCAATCACAATTGTGACATTATGACCCACTGGGGCTAGCTCATAAACTTCTACAGGTATTGTCAGTCATAGAATAGTCTGAAATGGATTAACTAACTTCTGCTAGAATTAAAGTTTGCCACATGTTTTATGCCATGTAGATGGTTGCTATCTTCTCCTGTTGCCCTGGTGCTCTCATGGCCAAGGGGCAACACAAAGCTGATCTGATATAGTTGTACTGTGTCTTGTGATTGTCCTGTCTTGTCTTTGTGTGTTGTCAGTTCCATAGATGATTGAATGATTAACTTTCCTTGTAAGACTGGGCCCTCTGGCTAAGGGGAATTTGTTTGAAGAGCAGCAATACTTTCTAAAGCACTGGAGGAAAATTAACTTTACAACATTATGAAAACGCTTAACATCTTGGTTATGCTAGTGTCAATTATTGTTGGAAAACACCGCCGTCAAGTGAAATAGCCTAAAGTATGGCATAAATCACCAATGTATCAACCCTTCTTGGACTGGTGACTTACAGGTTAAATAACCTTAACTGCGACATTAAACCCCAATCAAACTTGTAAATTAATTACATTACTGAGGGATACCCATAACAACCCAATATTTACATCTTTTTATTGACTTTATCTCATGTGAAAACACAGATAATCCTTCCATTCTAATTAATACAGCTTGATTTATCGTTGGATATTAATATTAATTTTAATGAACTAATATAAGGCTGATCAAAAAGAAACTTGAAAAAGCTTCAATAAGGATAATAAGGTATGTGCAGCAAATCTTTGATAGGAACATGTGTTCAATCGAATATCGTCCAAGGTTAGATACATTGTATATTTGGAGCTGCAACGTTTGGTGTTAATGTGCCCAAAGAAAGGAATACAAAACAAAGTGAATTTGTCATTTGTACAATGAAACCTGTAATATATTCGTAAGGAAAAAATGTCAAACTTTATACATAAAAAGAATATTAATATATGAATGGCTCTAATTTGGTCACCTGTATTCAGTCAGTGTATGTTAATTGCCCCCCCCCCTACACACACACACACACAAACACCCTATACATGTACAAGACTGAATAGCGCTGTATGTGCTATCATTAATAAATCATTCTATCAGCATTTTAATACTGTGCAAATAAATCCTCACTTGATAACCTTTTCACCCCAGGCAAACTTTTTAAAAGGACTTCTTAGTATATTTATAGCCTCTTCTATTGTTTACACATCTTCCTACTAAGGGAGACGACTCCTGCTATACTTAATGTTACACTCCATTGTTTTAGTTGCAATAGGACACGCTATATATACTTAAAGATGCGATACTGCAAAATTGAGCTATTGTGTTTAGCCTGGGGGAAAAAAACTTACACAAATCATTGTTTATTATATAATAATAATATTTGATGATATTTAAATAATTACTTTTATGAATGTATACTAGTGTTAAGTGCCATCCCATGGCCATACTCCTCCTACTACATGGACTCCAGGTACCTTTCTGTTATCTGCCACTAATTACAGATTGTGCAAGTTGTCATATCCTTGAGTATGATGTTTAACACAATACAACAAGACCTGTGGGTGGGGTTGAGTTGTTAATGTTTCAGACTTCTAATACTCTTTTGATGAACAGCTGCAGAGGTTTTGAAGTGAGCTTCCTGTTGCCCTGGTGCTCTCAGACCTAAGGGGCAACATGAAGCCGGTCTGTTTGTAATGTCTTTCCTGCCACCACCACCACCATTAATACTGGCACTACTATAGTATTATTAACAAACAAAACCAGACTATAGTGACATCTGTTTTGCAGAACATGTGGGGTATTCCCCACGTTTGCACAAGTCTTGTTTGACCTATAATAATAAGTTCATGAGGACAACAAGCAAATCTCCAGCCCTATCATCGTATGTTTTACGGGAAATTGATAACATGACACTGATCTTTTTCTCAAACAAAAACATATGTTTAATTTCCCACATTCTACATTTGTATTTCAAACACCTATATCTTATTATTTCATTGACACGTGTAGAAATGTAGCTTCCTTCTTTTAAGACTGGTAGGCTGGGATGCAACTTCTAGTTGACCTGGGTCCGGTTGTTCAAAGCTCCGTTAGCCTAACAGCCAGTTAGATGACGTTATGTCACAAAGAAATAGACGTCA
>JAQQZZ010038894.1:0-10465 GCA_030265115.1 Mopalia vespertina | reverse complement strand
ATAACTTTTCAAACATCTTTTGTTTTGTCCCATTTTCTGTGATGCACAGTTACTTTTTTCCATTAGTATATTAACAATAACTGTAAATATGTTGCCAGTTAGGCCCATAGCTCACAATTTTGGCCCAAAAACCGGCACGCCTGTTTCAGATCTATAAATGCACAGTACAATTTTTTCTTCTTTGCTTTAAAGTAATCAATGATTAAATGTAATATAAAATTGTAGTCTAGGGTTGAATAACTCTTTCTAAATCCAAACCTGGTTTCTAATAGTAAGTCATTTTTTTCGAGATATAATGTAAGGCGATCGTTGAGCATAGACGTAAAAAGTTTTGCAAGACAACTTAACAAAGTAATAGGTCTATAATTATATGGATTGTCTTTATTTTTACTAATTGGGTTTGTCACACCACACAACCACGATTCAGGGACAATCCCATAACCCAGTATCAGGTTAAATAGTTCGACATATATTATTAAGACAACGTGAATGGTGGGTGATATATACTCGTTAATGATACGGTCAAGGCCAGGACTTTCGTTGATTTTCAATCTCTTCCCTGCATTTCGTACGTCTTGCTCCCTTATTGGTCTGTTTAAATTTCTCATGGTTTGCGCGACTCTATGTGTCGAATTCGTTTTGTTATTTAAGTGTTATATTGATAGATGTATTTGTTGATAGTCTCCCTGTAATGTCTACTTGCGTCTTTGAATCTACTGTACGTAACGTCACTCTTATATGCGTGGTGTTTCTTTCTTGTGTGGTATTTTCGTCTTGCCCCTTTACATTTCCTTTCAAGCCATGGTTTATTTGTACTTTTAAATTTTGGCTTATCATTTTTCTTGGGAAGTGTTTTTTTCTGCACTTTCATTAAAGATGACCGCTATCGTATGAGTGATACCGTTAATGTCATTAATTGTTGTAGTTCTAGATTCCGATGACTCTAACTGATCTATAACATTCTGGACATTTGTTTCTTCAACAGACCTAACGCACAGGGGCTCGGTACCATTGAGATCGTCGATCTATGTATAGAGAAAAGATAAAGGGCAGACACTCTGGGGGTCGACCCAGCATGTACCGTGTTGAAATTTAACCGATTCAAGTCCACTAATCACATAAAATAAATAAATACCACTTGTCCGTGTGAGACAAATAGTTCATCTTTAAATCTTAACCCAGAATTGTGATGTTAGTTATCTATACTTTTCAAAGTTTGTTTGCAAACACAAATCTTTGACTTGTTTCTTTAATTGTATTTAGAGGGTGATGTACTTATTATATGCTGACGACACAGTTATTTTAGCCGAATCGGCGGATGATCTTCAATCTTCCATAAATGTTTTCGAACAATACTGTATACTATGGGTATTAGAGGTCACTACGAAGAATACAAAGGTTAGGTGTATTTGTAAACGACTCCCAAAAAACAAACCACAGTTTTACATGAAAGGCAAAGAGCTGGATATTGTAACAGACTAATGCTATTTAGGTATTGTTTTGAAATAAAATGGCTCACTCAAAGATGCGCACCAGCGACTAATAGAACAGCCAAAAAAGCCTATATTTGCTGTAAACAAAAATAAAAAACAATTGTTTCTTGCTATTGAGTTACAAATAAAGTTTTTTGATCAAACTGTTAAACCCATACTGCTATATGGTTCTGAAATTTGGGGATACGAAAAACTCGAGGATATCGAAAGTTTCTTTTTACAATTTTGTAAACGATTTTTAAATGTCAAAAATACTCCAAATTATATGGTGTATGGAGAACTTGGGGTTAATCCAACGTTTCGGTTCTGTATGTTATTTGAAAACTTCTTGTGGAATTTGAATCAAACTTAGTATGGGTGTTCGATGTGACAAGACATCACTTGGGATTGATTTTGGCGTGTGTCTACCTACATGTGGCGCCACTTGGTGGCAAAGTCTAAATTTGGTTTCTGTATGTGTACTTAAAAACTTCTGGTAGAATCTGAATCAAACTTTATATGATTGTTTCATGTGACAAAACGTCGCTTGGGATAAGTTTTTGCGTATGTCACACTACAGGTGGTGCAACTTGGTGGCAAAGTCTAAACTTCGGTTCTGTATGTTAATTTGAATACTTCTGATGGAATTCGAATCAAACTTGGTGTATTCTTGTCTAATTATGTGGGTTACATGGTGGATTCTATTCAAACTCGATTTTAATATTCCATGTGGCAAGATTTCTTCGGGCGTATATGGCTTTTAATTCTTTGTTTATATATACTAAAATACCTCGCTTTCCTTCACTCATTAAATACTATTTGCCATTTCCAAACCTAGAGGTAACGTCGTTTGTCATTATCCAGTAAATATATATGGAACTATTTTATATATAAAAAATATATGTTGCGAAGATTAAACCGGCGTTTTAATAATATATACCATGGCTGATATTCATACATATTTTTACCAGTTCATCAGTTTGGGCGGATACAACTGACTGTGGAAATAGTTATGTTTTTACTTGCCCTATTAACAGACTTCGGCATTGACAGATCTGTTGCTTACGGTAAGTTGTCGTTTACTCTAATCTGTTCGTATTTTGTTGGATTGATTGATTGACCAGTGTTTTATGCCACATTCAGCAGTATTTTAGTTACGCTGTAGCGTGAACATAAAGTCAAAGTTTTTATCTAGGTTCTATTTTTGAAGATAAATTCTAATCAGTAGCATGGCCCTTTGAAGTAAACATCAAAAAGAGAAACAAATTGAGTTGAAAAAGAATTTTAAAGGAAAACCATAAGTTTCACAATTTAAGATGTCAAAATGTTAAATGCTTCATTTTGGTTTGATTGATTGATTGGTGTTTAACGCCACATTCAGCGGTATTTCCACTACACTGTGGCGTGAACTTTAAAATATGATTCTTCTATCTGAAGTTCCAAAACCAAGCCGACTACACTAATTAATCAAAATCAATGTATACATCGACTATATATCCAAAACTTTTTTGCAGATAATCATTCGTTTGGGTGGATTTAATGCCGTATCCCAGGGTAGTTTACTTATATGGCAACGGATTGTCCACTTCTCAGTCTGCCGGACTCAAATGAGGTGTAAAACACGGAAGAAACCTTTTTAAACTATACACCTTTTAACGCTTTTATACTGATGCTTTAATAACATGCGATTGATGTATATCGACTTGCTCAAAGGTGTTTCACTCACATGAAGGCGATGTATTCCATCCAAATCACGGGTTTACAGTTTGCTAAATATGTTTTTGTTTGCGTTCCAAACGGAAGTTGCCTCGCTTTGAGCTTAACCCAATTGACCATGTGGCAAACAGTTTGCCATATATGGTGTTGTTTGCGTCCAAACGGAAGACGGCCGGGCTTATTCTCGGAACTGTAAAATACCATGTATAGTACATGTAACATGGCGCGAATAGCCCCATGGGGCTGCATGCGCTAACGAAACCAAACAACTACAACCCAAAAAGTGAAGTGTCATGCTTTGTTGTAAAATTGCTCTTCCTTAGTGTTAAGCCAAGGCACCATTGCCAGTGGATACCATTTATCTCTCAGAACAATAAATTTTGTTAGGGTGAAATCTATTTTCAAGCCGGTGTATGAATCTGCGTTTAAAAATCTAACAAATGCTCACCCTATATTTCCTCGACAACATATTCCTTTGCAGAAAATGTGGCTTTGGGTAAGCCAACGGAGCAGTCGTCCCAATACTATGTGTATAATTCCCGCTTTGCTGTTGACGGAATCAACGAGACAGAAATCTCCCAATACAAATGTACTCACACTTACAAAGACAACAGGGCATGGTGGACAGTAGACTTGCAGCGTGATTTCAACATCCACTCACTGATGGTTCTCAACCGAAAAGGAAACTGTGTCGAAGGCAAATGTGAGTATAACAATATTCATGGGTTATGTCAAGGTTAGTGTAAATGAACATGCTATTGAACAAGCAAAATGCCAAGAAAGTGATCAGAAAGAACCAAAATAACCAATTTATATTATCACTGATACTCAAATGTCTGGTATACTCGCAGACCTGACTACCCGGTGTATTCTGGAGTATTTTGTACACATAATTTATGTGAAATACATCAATAGGCCATCAAAATACACATTTATATTACTATTTTTTGCTATGCTGTAACACAAAAATACACAAAATGGTAACAAAATACTCCTTAACGACAACTTGTTTTACACATTAATTTCTTCTAGGGTAGACAGGTCTGTTTATCGCTTTATGTAACTATACTCAATTTTCCGATATTATAAACGTTTAGTACACATAACTAAATTCAGGTTCCCTGTGTTTCCCCAGGGTATTAGGTTTCTATCGCTATGCCGAACCATCAATTTTTTTACAGAACAGAACGCTGCACTTTTCTATAATTATTCAAATGCTGGAGTATAGTGCCGTCATTTAAGTGAAGCACGCTGCTTAACACCAATTTGTATTTATTCCCGGAATGACAAACGTAAAAATCTCAGTTATCGACTCCGCAAGATCCGGTATACAAAGGTCTGTCAGTAAATTAGGAGTTCGGTATACTGGATTTGTATTGTTTATTCAACGGTCTTCATATATAGTGAGGTCTTAAGGCGATATTAAGGGCAACCTGCCCACCCTAGAAGAAATTAATGTGTAATAAAGTTAAGGAGTATTGTATTACCATTTTGTGTATTTTTGTGTTACAGAGGACAAAATAGTAATATAAATGTGTATTTTGATGGCCTATTGATGTATTTCACATACATTATGTGTACAAAATACTCCAGAATACACCGGGTAGGCAGGTCTGCGATACGGCCTTAGACAAGTTGCTGTTTGTATATCCGTAGTAGGAGATACACGGTATCTCGTTTATTATTAAATGTTTGTTTGTCTGATTGGGTTTTAACGTCGTACTCAAGGGTATTTCACTTACATGACGCCAGATTGTCCACATCGAAATGTGCCTGGCCTAACTATGGTGGGTAACATGGAGGAAACCTCGTAAAAAAACAACCCTCGTTGTTGTCGGAGCCACATCGTGTGACTCACTCATATACCTTATGGTCGACAGACAGACTTGATGCCTTGAATGGTCAATCGAAGTAGGATTAGCAAGTGCACATGCTTCCACTAAGCCACGACCGCGTGCATGAGGGCTGATGAGGCTTCTGTTTATTTATTTATTTATTATTATTTTTTTAACAAATTGGCGGTATTTCAGTAAATTGACAACAGAGGCCAAGTGCATATGTATTTATCGACTGGACTACAGGCGCTCTCCATACAATGTAACACATACACTTTTTCTAAGTAATGACCGCTGTTCTTTTCGTCGTCCACAATGACTTTTTAAACAGAAATGCTGTTTTGTTATAAAACGTATACACAAATATTTTGTCTTGTTTGAGCAACCTTGCTTTTGCACACATTTTCCCGTCTTTTTCTAGGTAGTAACCGATTATCCCGTTTTGAAGTTCATGTGTCCGAGGACAAAGACTTCGACCGATACGAGAAACTCTGCTACAAAAATAATGACAGCTCACCGCCACTGGCTATAGACGCACCATGTACAAGTCCTCAGTGCGGGCGATACGTCACGGTTTCTCTGCTCGTAGGCTATTTAACACTCTGCGAGGTCGAAATTTACGGTAAATGTCGCAAAATTTATATTTTTGTAAAACATAATAATATTTTCTAGACAGAAGGAATATTTTTTTATATGCACGATTCTTCATCAAACAGAAAAATAGATTTCTTCTCCAAAGGCCTATAAAAATTGCTTTTCTGAACACCATCGATAGACAAGTTTTTCACACACGGATAATGCAGTATTTCACAAATGTTGTGGACAACATCATTTTCGAAAAGAAACCGAAAGCATACCCGTTTCCTGTAGTCGGCAACATATTACCGCTAGAATAAAGGAAGGCGCTTCTTTGCCAAACATAGCAAGGCACATGTTTACCACAACAAAGGTCCGCTATACAAGATTAAAAGAGTTTTCCCGTAAAACTGGAATTCAGCACAGTCTTGCGTTAAGTAGCACATTATTGAGCGCAGCCAATACCAATATCAATAATTAATACAGTACTTTCTAACGTACTTAAACTGCATTTTCTTCTTTTTAATTTTTTTATTACAGGAGAACCGCTTGTGGCTAATTCGTCTTGTTCAAAAATCTCTTCCACTGAAGCTGGGTTTTCCTCCACGGTTCCACTGTCGACCTCTTTATCAGTTGAATCAACGTCGCCTTTGTCGACATTATCATCAAAGCCGGAAACCGTACGCACAACCTTTACTTTCTATAATACTGATATAATTATGGGCACAATGGAGCAAACTTCAAGTGTCTCAGGACAAAACAAGTGCTTATGTGGACGTAAATATTCACGAATGTTTAATTCGGATCTATCTATGATTACTATTTTAACAGATATGCAAATCAATCGGAGTAATATCTCCAGAATTCGAAGTCGGTATGAGTGTTTGTCTGATGCTCGAGTCTCCGCACGTGTATCAGGATGGATTGGTTTGTTTTTACTACTATTTATATCTGTGGGAATTGTGTTGTCTGATGTTCCTAAAATGTATTTTGATGTTACAAGAAGCAATTTCTGAATAGACCCTCAAGTAAAACAGCCATTGCACTAAATATGGAATACACAGACATTTGGATGGGCAATTCTGGTATATATTGCAAGGTCCTGGTAAAGGACCTCGGCGGTAACTCGTGAGAATTTAATTTCTCGTCATTTATAACCGCAGGATTGACGAATGTTTTCCCAAATACAACCAGGCGTTGTCATCATTACAAGCATCGTGGATACACAGGTGACACTTTAATTGTCATCACCAGGAGTGAATAAAATGACCAACAACAACAATGGGATATGATGAAAACAATGCATGATGGGTCTGAACTGGTGATGAAGAGATTAAAGAATAATTCAATCAGAGAGTGTTCGTAATGTTTCTGATTAGTTTTGTTTGTTTGATTGGGTTGAAACGTCGTGCTTTAAGCCCGCCGCACACGGGAGGAACTGCACTGTCGGCCTCGAGAGGCTGCCAGCTCAGCTACATTCTCACTTCTTTTTCCGCCGCAAACGAGAGAGCTACCGTCTGAACCAACTTGCCTCCAGTCCTCTACTCACGTAACATCTATAAGTATCACGTCGTATCCGACGCCGTGTTGATGCCACATGAAAAAGAAGCGCGTTTGCATTGGTCAGTTACTTTTTTTTAGCCCAGGCGGTAGCTTACGGTCAGCGCACACGATGAGTTCTTGGTCTCTTGTGGCAGAAAATATCAAACACGACAGATATTTTTCTCACAGCCTCTTGAGGCCGAAATCTCACTAAAATTTCACCGCACACGGGGGGAAACAACTAAGAAGTCGGCTTCTTGGGGCTGGGTTCCTCCCGTGTGCGGCGGGCTTAAAATTATTTCACTTGTGGGGGAGGAAAACCATCCTCCATGCCAGTGACAACGATAGCCCCAGGGTAACAAGCAGCTCTCTCCAACCATCCGCCAGTAATGACTTTGAGGATGCAACTTTACAGTTTGTTTGATTGGGGTTTAACGTCGTACACTTGTATGTCCACTACGCACCGGGAACACCGTGAGGAAAGCTCGTAAAAACCACCACATCCATTACCGGAGCCACATCGTGGGACTCACTCATATACCTGATGGTCGTCAGACGGACTCGATCTCGTGAACGGTACATCGAAGTAGGATTAGTAAGCACACACGCTACCACTAAGCCACGGCTGCGGGCAAGGATTAGACTTAGAAATAAGTTTACGTCTTCTGTCAGCAATGGATTTGTTTTACAATATTTCCTACCCGTTTGCAACCAGTTGGGGGAAGTGTCCACAATAGTAAAACACTGTCCTTCCCACTAGTCATAGTGCCACATTCTTCACTTTAAAGATTTTAATAATAATTGTAACTGTCGTTCAAGGTGACTACTCAACAAGATTTATTACGAAAGCTAACACTTGAAAGTTCCCACAAGTGTTTGAAAAATCCAAGACTGGATTGTGTGTGAAAATAATGGCCAAAACAAATCAACCAAGTGGAAGAGCTTGTAGAATACTTAATAGTATACGTAGAATAAAGTCGGAATTATTTACTCATAGGACATAAGTATCGCTTCGTTGGGAGATAACTATATATACCTGAATCATTATTGTTTTCAATGAACTGTCTGTTGTCCTGGTGCTCTCAAGGCTAAGAGACAAACACGAAGCCGATCTGTTTGGGATGTATTTGTGTTATGTTCTGCGATTGTCCTGTCGTGTCCAGTCTTCGTTTGCCAGTGGTATCGAGGCTGGCATGCCGTCATATGAGTAAAATAACGAGTAAAGTACGTCGTTAAACTCCAATCAAACACAACTGAAACAAAATGATAATGTTCCAAGTCTATCTTCACGCAAAATGCCGCTAAAAGCCTTTAATCGACTTCTCATTACATGTTACCGATGGATATTGGTTCTATTGTATCCCAGAAAGCTCCAGGGCGTGGACTGAATTGCTACTCTCGTTTCTTACCTTGGGTATTTGAAGCACAACGCTAAAGTTCATCAACAGCCACTCCCTTAGACTCGCGTTTGCGGCGTTTGCAATAGTCCGGACCAGACTGCCTGACATTATATTTTGGGTGGGAGTTGACTGTGTCAGGCCGAGTCCATCTTCTATCTACCCTTGCCTTAGATAACGTTCGCCGCTAGCTCTGTACGTACAATAAAAGCTGACATAAGCTTCACGCCACACAGGGAATCCTTGCTAACAACTGTCCCTTCAAGTCATTCCACTCGTATGACGGCTGTATATACCAGCAGTATATTACAATCAACATTGCTATACAGGGCGACCGCTGGTTTACTTACGGTTTATAACGGCTCGTACCGGCAAATTGTTACTGTACTAACCCATTACTGGACCAGTGCCAGCTTTTATTTACGCTACCGTCGTCGTACGTTATAACAATGGACCGCTACAGGCCCAATAAGGAAATGCCGTTACAAATTTAATGTGATATACCCGAAACTGGCTCATTTACATATTAATGGACCCTGTACTGGCTTTACGTAAGCTGCCAGTATGCTATTAAGGCTTCGACCGGTAAATGGGCCGGTACAAAAATGAAATGGCCCGCTATTGACCCAGTAAAGATACAGGCCAGATACTGAACCAGTTATCGTATGCTGCTTCCGAAATACAGCCTTATGGGATATCCCGCCGAATAGTTTCGTCTGCAAGGTTTGTCTAGCTTTTACTGCTGTTACGAAATTACTTTAGGTTAAACGTATTGTTAACTATCATATTCATGCATATTGCACATTTATTTCATAAACTTAACCACTGCGTTAAAAGAAATTAATTGATTGATTAGTGTTTTACATTCAGCGGCATTTCAGCTACGTTGTGGCGTATTCACGTTTTCAATTTATATATACCATATATTATGTAATGAGTGAGAATTGCAACCGTTTTCATATATTAAATGTTTCATTTTCTATCTAAATATTGTGAATACTGCGTTTAACACTCTCATCCATAGTTATTTACAATCATTCATACACACGGATCCTTTTAAAGGAGCTCAATGTTGTCGAACACGGATATAGGTTTTTTTTTGTTTGATTGGGGTTTAACGTCGTACTCAAGGGTATTTCACTTATATGACGCCTTGCCAGTCCAATAGGCGAAGGAACCCACCCTCGACACCACTGGCAACAAACAAAGACAAAACGGGACAAATACAGGACGCAATACAGACACCACAAACATATCGGTTTCCTGTTCCCCTTTAGCTCGGAGAGCTCGGAGGGCAACACGAAGCTCCCTCCAACCACCCGCCGGATATAGTGAAATTGACCAAGTCACTTGATTTCAACATGTCAGAGAAAAAGGGTTGATACCTTAAATAAAAAACAAGTCATGCTTCAAACTGATAAGCACCAACAGCCACGTACTCTAGCAAAAACCGAATTTTTTTAGTAAAAAATAGTTCTTCTTAAAGGAACAGTCGGACAGATAAATATTACGGCAATCTAATTGGGAAATATTAAAAATTTTTTACTCTTCTAAGGTAGCAAAAACTGATACCTTTTTAATGCATACAAAATTGCGTAGGACTATCGAAGGGATAACACAGTCTCATTCTGACATTTGGGAAATAACAGCTAATCGAAGAATTTGACCCGGATTTTGATTTTATAGTTGGTGTAAATAATAAACAGAATATTACATAGGTACGTTTAAATACCAAAAATTTTGCTCTCGTGAATGGTAGAAAGAATAACCCACTCGATTATCTCTTTCAACCATTCATTCGAGCAATATTTATGGTATTCAAACTTCCCTGTGTAATATCCTCTATGTACATCATAACATATACCCCCCCCGAATTATCTGTCCTGATGCAATACTTTTTGTGACTCGTTGTTAATTTTTTTTAGAA
>JAQQZZ010038883.1:0-10467 GCA_030265115.1 Mopalia vespertina | reverse complement strand
CCATAGTATATCAACACCTCTTCTATTACCACCACAACCCAATATCTACCTACATTATAAACTTGGCCCTGTGCCCCCAGCCAGTCACAGTATACAGACACCCAGCCCAATGTACTAGGCTAGCCATAGTATATCAACACCTCTTCTATTACCACCACAACCCAATATCTACCTACATTATAAACTTGGCCCTGTGCCCCTAGCCAGTCACAGTATACCGACACCCAGCCCCATTAGCTTATATAAGCCGTTATAGTATTCAAACACCTGACTCAATACCACCACAAGCCATTGTTTAACACAATTTGACCCTATGCCCCAGCAGCTACATATAACCAACCCCAGTATTGGGACAGCTGGACACTCATCCAAATATAGCAGCAAGTGTAGACACCTGTCGGAATATAAAAGCACCTAACAATAGGAATATGACATCACTGGCCTGATATTCCACCTACATGTAGCAAACCATAATGGCATGACTGATTGATTATCAAAATAATAAGATTAAAAAGATTGCACCACATATATATAATCTTTTTTTCTTACAAGAGGATCACTAATCCATGCACAGTGAGGTACTGAGGTCCTTATTGGTGGGTAACAGGTACATCTAAACTAAAAGTTTCTCTGAGATGTTCCCTAGTGTGTTCCCGCTAAAACCATGCTTTCAGCATAGTTGTCAAAGGTTAGGCCATCCATAATAATTTTTTTGTTTCCCGTAACCCTACCTACCCCAAAAATTCAGGGTAATACCTACCCACTTTTTTATATTCTAGTTACGGGAAACAAATATATTATTTTGGATGGCCTTAGTTAGTTTGTGTGATGGAGTTTAAAACAGTACTTTAGGTCATTTCACTTACACAATTTCTACTGGGTAGCATACCAGTCCGCTGGAGGACAGGGGCTTAGCCAGAAATCAAAAGTATGGTGTCCAAAATGGTCATTTTGCTTCACTGCAGTGCTCCAGATAAGGGGAGTATTGGAGTTAATTATGCATCTTAAATAAGTCATTAATAACGCCTCTTTTGTAAATGGAAGGTGTATTGAAACAGCATCCGATGCTAACTGTTCCTATGTCTTGCATGTTAAAGTTTCTTAAAACAGGGTGTCCAAATGAGGCAATTGTTCACTTCAGGGTGTCCATTTGGACGTGTGGACTGGTGTATTGGAAGCTTCACTCTGCAAATAATTAAGAACTAATGATTTTGGTATGTAATGTGCATTGTCTTCAAGTTTCACACACAGTTTTCCCATAATGTGGCTCAGGCAATCACGGAGGAGGTTTCTGTGAGGTTTCCTCTCAGTTTTTCCCTTTTTTTAAGTACAGCACATTATTTTGAAGTGGACAATACATCATCATATGAGTGAAATACCTTTGAGTTCTACACTAAACCCCAATCAAACAAACAAACAAACCATCTGGAGTAATAATGTATTAACATTTCTAACTTTACTGAAGTAATGAAAATAATGAAAATAACTGTTTGCTCTTGAGATTTATTCACCTCATAATGGCAAGTCCTTCTGACAAATAAATGATAATTAAAAGTGTAAATCACCAAAACAGAAAGATTCCAGAGAAGGAACACAATGCTTGATAATCTGACAGTGATACTCATTGATCAATGTTATTTCAGATTCTCCGAAACGTCATTGTGCGAGGGATAAACTGGAGGCTATGAAACCAGACACGCCCGCTATAAGCTCTGTCAGGTCACGAATGGCTGCGCTGTCTAATAAGAGGAGTGAATGGTCAGCCAGTAGTGGTGAGTGCAGTCTTATGATCCAAACTTAGATGAAAAATTATAAGAGTTATTAAAATATGAATTTCAACGATAGTTAGCTGATACTTTGTTAATATTAAAGTTTTTGTAAAAAAAAATTCTCATAACTGAAAATCTAGATTTGACATTGGTCAGCACGCCTTCATATGCATGTACATGTATTCAGAGAGGTAGGCTCCGAGCAGTCCTGTTCACACAGCTCACCCCTGGAAAGTCATGCAACCCACAGTCAATTGAAATGACAAGTCTTGGTGTAGCAATGCTGCCTTAACTTAGCACTGATCTTTGTGATCCTACATTTTGTGTTCGTGAGATCTTTGACATTTTATCCAGGAGTGGTCATATTGTCTTACAAAACATAATTTTTTGTACAGAACCAACAAGTCCCAGTTTATGGCTTATGACCATAATATAAGTGAAAAACCAGGGTTTTTAGAAAAAAATTTCAGGTTCCTTTCCCAAATTCATCAGACTATAATAAGGGCAGAAATCAAAAGTATGGTGTCCAAAATGGTTATTTTGCTTCAATTATTAAGTTCGAGTCCGTCTGTTGACCCTCAGATATATGAGTGAGTCATAAGGTGTGGCTTCGGCAATCGGCTCGCGGGGGTGGTTTTTACAGTGTTTCCTCTCGGTTTTCCACCGTAATAAGGCAAGGAGTAAATAAGCAAACACAACTAACGATTGTAACTACTTAACACTTGTTTCTTGTTTATTAGGGGATGATCAAGAGAATGATGGGTATCAGCCACCTCCCAGAGAGAGATATGATCCCCCTCAGAATGATGCTCCTTCTGAGCCTCCCACGAGAAAAAACCGCCTCGCCAACCTGGCTCAAACAATCAACTGTTGGGAAGATGATCTCAGCCACCCAACCATAGTGTAAGACAATCCATGATACTCAACCCATTCCCATGCTTAAGGGGCTAGTGTGTGTCGGCTTACTTTTTTTACTTCGATATATTTCTCACATGTTAGAGTCCGTCGTTGACCATCAGGTATATGAGTGAGTCACATGGTGTGGCTATGGCAATCACGGGGTGATTTGACAAGGATTCCTCTCGGTTTCCCATCATATGTTAGATCAGTGTGAAATGGGCAATCTGTCGTCATATTAGTGAAATATCCGTGAGAACGATATAATCCAAATCAAACAAACAAACAAATCCATGATATGAATGCAGTTAATCCTGGGGCAAATTCTAACTGAACACTAAGGAAATAATTGTGTCGTTTAGAAAATGGAATATTAATAACATTTTTATTATTTTGGGATAATCTTTGAACAGATTGTAGTTTACAAAAATTTGTGGACTGAAACACTAAGAGTGAGGCGTATGTGGTTGGTAGGAAATTCCTGTTGCCCTGGTGTTCTCAGAGCCAAAGAGGAACAAGACGCATATCTGCTTTGTGATTGTCTAGTATTTGTCCTGTCTTGTCTGTTTGTTGCCAGTGGCCTCTAGGATGGTTACCGTCACCCATTGGGCTGGCACGCCTTAATGTGAGGGTTTCCTTCCGGTTTTCCATCATAGTTACCCTGGAGTATGACGTTAAACCACAATCAAACAATCATGTCTTACTAGCATTTTGTTGCTGCTACGATCATATGATCAACTTTTTTATCCCATTTAAATTATATTTCAATTGCATTTTAGAAATTAAAAAAAATGTATTAAACCATTTTATAAAGAATTGAAATTATAAAACCAATTTTATATGTTAAGCAGGAAAGAAGAGCCAGAAAAGAGAAAATGGCGACCTCCAAAGCCTGTTGAAGCTGATAAACCTGCAAGCAATCCACCTAGACAGCGGGATAGAATCTTCAGCGGTTCACATAATAAAGGAAAAGCACCAAGTCCACCAGAATTAAAAACTGAAGCCAAACCACCGAAATACTTAGCTCCTAAAGCCCCACCACTTCCAGACAAAGTCTCAAAAGCTCCACCTCTACCGGACAAAGTCCACCAATCACCTGCCAAGCTAACAGTAACTACATCTTCACGAATGGTTTCTCCGGCAAAACCAGTTCGATATGAAATACGCCAGAACGTTGACCAAACGCCAATCAATATCCAGGAAGTGAGGGACTCTGGCGAAGAAACTGATGAACCCACACAGAAACCAGTCACAGACCGCATGGTCCAGTGGCAGAAAAAATCCACATCGTCTCTGGCTAAACCTTCAGACCCTACTCAACAACCCATTTCAGCTCGGTTTGCAAAATGGGAAGAACGCGTATCACAAACGCCAACAAAGCCTGTGGCACCCAAAGCGAATCTTCTTAATACCCCCAAACAAACAGTCACCCCCAAAAAGTTTTCATCTGCAAGTAAAGCAAACATTGCGCCTTCTCCAGCAACTAAGTTCGCTGACACTAAACTGTCCAATTCAGAGAGAAAGCCAGTTCCAAAACCACGGGATTCCACAGATCCTGCCAGTAAGCCAGTCTCTGAGAGAATGCAAAACTGGCAACAGAAAGTAGCAGGGAATGTGCCAGATCCTAAAGATGATGAACCAACTGCATATTCTGTGACTGCGAGGATGTCCGCCTGGGAACACATGTCCTCCTCAAATCAAGTCAGTTATGTAAAGAAAGTGGAACCAGGCTCGTCTCCTGCCAGGTCTGCTGTGAAAACCCCTCCATGCTCTCCGGCCACCAAAGCGCCATCATCGGGCAGTAAACCTCTAGCTAAGAAGTCAACACCCCAAAAACCTGGATTAAGGCCACAAAAGAGCTTTGCCGAGAGCATCTTAGAAAAGGCCAGTGAAATTCGTTCTCCGTATAAATCTGGTGAAGCCATCTCAAATCCAGTTGAGAAGCCCCCAAGGACGTTCCATACAGAATCTCCTGGTAAAACTAGAGTCACACCCCAGAAGGGTCCGGTTAATAGTGAGACTGGGGAATCCCCAGATGAATCCTTGTCCCCGACGAATGCCAGCCATGCCATGAAGACTATTCACCAGCGCTTGTTAGATCAAACTACCCACAGTACACAGAGCCAGTCCATGGCCGAGAGGATGAGAGAAGAGAGAATGAAGGAGTTAGCTAGCATCCAGAATCGCTGGCAGAATGGAATCCTACAGGAAAATACCTCTGACAATGATCAACCACAGGTATATACCTTAGCAAAGTTAGAATTTTTTTTTAATTAGGCAGGCGGAGACGTGGAACACCAAACATCGAAAAACAGAATTTTGTATGCATGTATTTTTGTTAGGAAATGGGCCACAAGGGAGACTAGCCATTTGGCTAATTGTGCTACCCAGGTATAACCACAAATATATAGATTAGCACTGTTTGCAGATTTTGATATCAGGCAGATGTCAAGGTTTGTAACTAGGTTTCTTCATGATTTTCCACCGTTTTAATTAGGTAAAGCGGAGTAAGTAGTGGACAATCTGTCCTGTAATTGACATTCCATTGAATATGATATTAAACCCTAAGCAGTTAAACCCTAAGGAAAAAGGTGTTTCCATTCCCCAGGGTTTTTGTTGTTAAAATCGTGTTTCACTGAAAAATCGCCCCCTGACTGTTTCATCATGATGTCACAGGCCTGTACTGTAATCTTTTCCGGTATAACCTCAAAATTGGTCCTCTAACATTTTCTGAGTTAACCTAACATTTGCATTTTCCCCTGGTTTGCTGATTTTTTAAATACTTAAATGTGTCTTGGTGAAAAGTAAAGCAAAATTGCTTTAAAACACAAACTTTATTGATTATTGTATGACAAAATTTGTCCAAATCAGTAGCAAAATGCAAATTTAGACGAAGACTGCAAACAATTTGGGAAACAGGTCCACCTAAATTAAGTTTGCATAACCATGAGGAAACCCCGTTCTGCCCAACAGCACAGGCCTGTGTCACACTAGAACATCAACCTTACCGCTTTGCATTTATGGTTAAGTCAGTTAAGCTATAAGAGTTTGAGGATATCTTTGTGCTCTAAGAAAATAACCTTTAGCCTGTTTAACACCAGTCAATCTGAAAACTGTTTTTGTCAGGCAAACAAGGACCATTCCCCACCAAAGATTCAGAGATTATCTGATGTTGTGAACCCTAAGAAGGATGAGAGGACCCACAGGAGAGACGAAATCAGAGCCAAAGCTCGTTCAGGTAACTTTCTTCATTCACTTTTTTCTGCTTCAGTGACCTGTATTAGCCGCATTGATCAATCAAAAGATTGCTACTGAAAGGTATTATTTCTGTATTTATCCCATGGAAATATGGGGCAATTTGGAGGAAGCTTCCTGTTGCCCTCAGAATTCAGAGGCCAATCTGTTTGTGGTGCCTGTATAATATGACGTGATTGTCCCATCTTGTCTTTGTTTTGTCTTGTCTTAGCTTGAAGCCAGTTTTATTGAGGGTGTCGTGGTTTCCTACACTTGTTGGGCTGTACACCGTGATATGAATGAAATAACCCTATGTACAGCTTAAAATCCGAAGCTCACAAACAAACAAATCTACTTGAAATAAATGTGATTTGCATATTGTACTAGCGTAGTAGCGCTTTAGCAACAGTAAAATAAGTTATGTGTATAAGTTACATTTTTAAGTATAGTTTCTTCATGCATTGTGTCTATGGTCTCACCTTTCTATGGTGATCACCAACAACATTTCAATGCGAGATTAAATCTTGGACTTTTGCCAATCATATGTCACTGTGACTCTGATTATCATACATCCAAGGACAAGAACTCTATATCTGTAAGCATGCAAACCCATTGAGTCCTCTGGCTAATGGAAGTATGCTGAAAGTCTATTCATGTTGTCTTGACTTAACTCTGGAGCATAGTCTACTCTTAGCTAGTGACCCCTCCACCTGTCATTTGAGAGTTTTGAGACCGGCAGATTTTAAAATAGAGGTTAAAATGACAGGTAGAAATTCTAGATTTAAACATGGGCAAGATAGGAAAAAAAATTAATTTGGACCGGCTAAATTGTCAAAAAAAAAAACCTGATTTCTGAGAGACAGATTTCCAATCCTAGCTACACCTAAGACACTGCTCTGGAGGAACATCAGTGAAATAGTGGAGGGTTTAGAGAGAGCTTCCTGGTGGTGTCAGGCTGTCAGCTAAGGAACCACCAGGAAGCTGATGTGTTTGTGATGTCTATGTATTAAGTTTGTTCATTGCCAGTGGCGTCAAGTGAGGTTTCAGTCACATGGCATGCCATCATATGAGTAAAATAACCTTAAGTACGGCATTAAAGCTCTACCAAACAGACCAATGTCCTGAAACACTGGTCAATACTGATATTAGTCCTAGTTATAATTGAATTTAATCAATTAACCTAACAGTGTTGTGTGTTGAATGAATAGACAACATATACTTCAACCAAAGTACAACAAAATCAATACTGTTTAATGACAAGATAGGGCATATGAAGTGCTTTCCTCTTAATGTACCAGCCATGTTTATTTTACTATTTAACATTATTGATCAAGATTCTCTCAACAATTCTCTGTTTGCTTAGATATTCTCGCTCATATTATGACTTTTGCTGAGTAGTTTTACAAAGTTAAGTATAGTAACAACTCCGAAAAAAGATGATGAATTTATTTTGTGTCAACGTTTCAGTTTATTGATCAAACCATCATCAGGAGTGCTGATCTGATCAAATGAACCAAAACATTGAATCAGAATGAATTTTAATTTCTGAGTGGTTACTATACTTTACTAATTCAACCTTACAGGACATTAGTAATTGCATCCGGCTTTGTGTTAAATGTTTTGTGTTTAATATGCTGAAATACCCTTACCTTTAATATTATTTGTGTCGACTTGGGTGTATCTCCTCTCTTGCTTCCCTTCACCATTAGCTCTTAAACAGCTATCTTACATTGTTGTATAAATGGGAAAGAAAAGTGCATGCCTGCAATGTGAATTGAACCTGTAACATCTTAAATTAGATTCAAGTGAAACATTTTTTTCGATGATGAATGTATAATAAAAAAAGACAGGCAGATAAATACTCTGTATGGACTTGATATGATGCAAAAACTTCTGCATGCATGTGAATCATCTGCAGGTACATATATTTGTTTATAATCATACCTCTTACTCAATTATCTTAAATTTTCACAATATTAATACTAACAATTTAATTGTTTGCATAACTGTTGAAGTGTACTAATGTATTAAAATTTGACCATTCTGCCCTTTTCTCTTTGGTGTAATTTTTCTTTATTGGTTTTGGAGATGTTGGCTTATTGTTTTGGTACCTGTGCTTCACACTTTTTGGAAATAATTATAAAATAAATTTAAATCTGATGTGGAACACAAAGCAAGCAAAATCTTTGTTTACCATAAATATAATCATTGTAATTAACTTGTCCTAAAGTAGCTTATTTTTATGAACTTTGAACCGAGGTTTCCTCTCGGTTTTCCACCGTAATGAGGCAAGGAACAGTGTGACATGGACAATCTGTTGTCATATAAGTAAAAATACCCTTTAGGTCGTTACACCCTAATCAAACAAACGAATTCATAGCTACATGAGAGTCAACAAATTAGATAGGTTGTGGTGCTTTGCCCTGTAGTTTTGCTCACATTTCATGTTGTGGCCTTTAGCGGTCACTGCTTGTTTCCTTTCCACATAGTTTGCCGAGCCACTGACATATAACTAAGTCAAATAACCTAAAGTAAGCTTACAGCATGAACTCTAAGCAAACATAACATTTAATTATTGTGATGGGTTTAATTAATTGCATGCTAAATTTTTATTTTTTTTCCCATCTTTTTCTTCATTTCTTCAGACTTTGAAGAGAAACTAGCCTGCATGGGTTTTGATGTGTCACATGAAAGTCATGTTGTCGCTAGTATGTCCTTTCGAAAGTCTAGACGAAATGTTCCATTTGCAGGTAGTAGCAGTAGCCAAGATGAGACGGACGATCGATCAAAACAACCCTTTAACAAGAAGCCAACTCCACCAGCGCCGCCACTAATGAAGTTTGCCGTTGCCACCCCGACCACTGAACAGAAACCAGCTAACTGTGGCGGAAGTATTCTAAATCTTGTCCGTAAAGGATCACAACCCAGGTCATCAGCGCCTGTCTGTCGTCAAAAGTTTGACGATGGTTTTAACAGTGATGAGGAGTCTATGGCGAGTTCTCGCTCAAAGAGCCAGTGTTCAATTGATTCAGATGTTGGTGGAACCCAAGACGAATCTGAAGCCATAGACACTCAGGATTCATTAGACACTGATAGCAGTTTTGAGCGATTCAAAGGTAATCTTGACGAAGGGCAGGTTGATGAAGGGGATGATGTAAGTTTGAGTGCATTTGTACCAGCCTCTGTAAGACGACAAAGTGTTCTGCCGGATCGACAGAGTTTAGCGAGCCAGAGTAGCTCAGAGGACATAAGGACGCGCAACAACAGCCACCAGGCTACTGCGGCGAAGCATGATGATGATCGGTACGTCTTTCATCGCAGTGAGTTTGACATCCAGGGTCTGATTCACCAGAAACCACATGGTCAGAGTACGGCTAGCCTTACCAGTAATGCCAGCAGTGAGGTGTCAATCGGAGAGACGTACGAGTCGAGGAGAAAGTATTACGAGGAGTCTGAGGAGGCGGAGACTGAGGATGACGACTGTCAAGAAGACATGGGAGAATTTCTTGATGAAGCCATTGATGATTCAGGTCCCGTTGCAGCACCGGTATGTTCTTCTGTTTTTCTCTCCCAAACATGCACTTTATTCTAGTTATCGTATACATGTGACATTAAAATTAAATTGTAACTGTTACCTGAGCTTGATTGGATATGGATGGAATTAGTTATTAATCAGTAATAAATTGTAACTGTTACCTGAGCTTGATTGGATATGGGTGGAATTAGTTATTAATCAGTAATAAATTGTAACTGTTACCTGAGCTTGATTGAATATGGATGGAATTAGTTATTAATCAGTAATTTAATATAAACCAATTTCCAAGAAAAAATGTTCAATTTAAAAAAAAAAAGATACCATTTTGATGGTTGAAATTTCAAAATTTGAATGCTTCTTAGCCTTGGGTTTGTAAGAAATAACATGTATTCCACCAATTATTGGCAATGTGAAGTCGTCATTTAAGTGAAATACCTTTGAGTATGTCGTCCTTGATTACCAATCAATGATACTAATAATCTGTTTGCTTATTTGTTGGCTTATCAGAGAAAGCGAAGGAGTCACATGATGGCTACAGAGAATCCTGCTAATCGTGCTGAGGCGGAGAATCCACTGATGTACAGTGTCAGTATGTACAGGTCTAGAAAGTGAGTACCAATTTTGTCAGATAAAGCTGTCTGACTAAGGGCAGTATGTTTAAAGCACTCTCATATTGTGTCCTGTTACAACATGAAGCCGATCTGTATGTGAAGTCTCTGTATTATGTCCTGTCTTGTCTTTGTTTCTAGCCAGTGGCGTCGAGGGTGGATTCCCTCACACATTGGGCTGGCATGTCGCCATGTGAGTGAAATAATCTTAAGTATGACATTAAACCCTAATCTAACGTACAAACAATTTTGTACTGGAACAGTCAAACTATTAACTTTCAAACAAAACACTTCACATTTTATAGTTATCCTAATTTTAATTTTTTTTTACCATTGGAGTATGTCATGGCAGGCCTGTGCTGTTGGGGAGAACGGTCAGAACGGGGTTTCCCCATGGTTATGCAAACTTAATTTAGGAGGACCT
>JAQQZZ010038861.1:0-10468 GCA_030265115.1 Mopalia vespertina | reverse complement strand
CCCCGGCCCCCCCCCCCCCCCCCCCCCCGAGCCCTTCTCCCTCCAATAAAATATTTATAAATAAATATCTTTCTAGGAAGGCAACAGAAAAAAGTAAGTTTACGATAGCAGACAGGTATATATAATCCCATGCTAGCGCATGATTTGATTAGTTGATTACGGTCCAGGTCAGAAAATGTCACTACATAAAGGTTATTTACAATAAAGGGAACTATTTTCTTTGGCTGCCAACAAAGCTAACAGCTTACACTATATATAATGTTGAGCTATATGTGCCGAGGCCAAGTGTTTAACCCAGTTAAATGAGCAGTAGTGTACGAAGTCTAAGGCACAGACTGTTTGAGGGCTCGTCAAATCCGTTGATATGGGGCTCGCTGAAGGTAGGTCCAGTTTTTTGTGTAAGTCGTTTTACATATCACAATAACGAGGTTGTCTATGTTGAGACTGACCCACCTATACAATGGCTGCCACACTATCTACTGTGTGAATACGGGAGGACAATTATTGATATGTCATCTCATCTTAAACGGTTTTAAGAATACCATCTGCAGGATTCAGACAAGTATGCTTATGTTTGCGATGCTTCTCAGGCCCCAAGGCAAAGTTAAAACGAATGCTTTATTACTTTTACCAACATATGCCTACCAAAGTAATATAAGAGTGCCACATATAGACCAACTCAGGTAGTTCGTATAGCATTGATTTAACATAATTTCTTGTGTAAAGCCTAAAAGTGTTTAATTCGTATGCACTATACTGTATTGACAACACTGACATAGTGACATACAAACTCATTTCCCTGTCTTTCAGGTTAAAGTGCCCTTGCAACTGGCGCGTCAGTTAATTCCCTACGTTTGAAGCATACAGTATATGCGAGTTTCAGACATTAGCTTTAGAATTAAACGAACGCTACCATATTTCTGCACTTAATCTTCCAATATATAAAATGTGTGTGGTCTTACCTTGATTTAAAACATTTCGTGTTCTTCCTTAAACACTTGAAGGTAAGATCGACCCATAAAACGACCACTTCACGTCCATTTTCATGTCAAAATCAATCATTTCTCAGCAGTACACCCTACTCGCTTTTAATTGATTTAAAATGTCTTCCCGATTTGAGAACGAGATTTAGCGGGGTATGCCTGGGTCTCTCCCAGTTGGGATACCTGCAATTTGTTCGCATAATGTTCAACATGTCGTATGAAAAGAAAGGTCATGTCACAGTTACATTCCAGCCTTTGAATGCGATGGGAAAGCATCAGATGTATAACATATATATAGTGACTGATGTTATCAACAAATGTCTGGGGCATTATTTCACCTTGCACTGGCTTCCAATGTACCAGTGAGACATGTCAACATGTACTGTGTTTGAAGACTAAAAGTAGTAGATTACAGAAGTTGTTTACAGTGTTTCAGAATCAAGGTAGTGATAAAATCAAGTGATGTAAACAATATTATGCTATATGACAGTTTTGATGTTTCGGAGAAAGTTCGTTCTAAATTCAAATCGACGCCATGCTTGCAGAAACGACTGCCACTATCTCGGCATGCCCGAATGGTCGCATACGTCAACAGTGCTCCCCTAGCCATGACCATTTTGTTCCTTCCAAATTTCAATTGCATAGGACCACACAAATCAACTCCTGCAACTGAAAAAGCGGGCGATAGATCAGACACTGATGTTGTGTGAGGCGGTTGTCTGATTTTCTTACAAGTTACACAACTGCTATCAACTCGTTTTGCCGAAGTCCTACCTCGAACTATCCAAAAACTCCTTCTCGATTCAGCGAGAGTTAACTCTGTGCTATTAACTCTGTGCTCTGTGACCTATTTCCTCGTGAACACTTCTCATTATCACCATATTCACATGACTATTTCCTGTCAACAAAATAGGATGAATCTCATCCTAGACCAATTCCGATCTCCCTAGTCTACTTTCAACTCCCAACACACCCTTATCAATAAACGTTCTGAAATCTTTTAAACTTTTTTTTTTCAAATCACTCTGAGCACATTTAACCCATAAGTCTTTGATCCACCCATTTTCTCTATTTGAAGACTCTTTAACTCTCTATCTTCCAATTTCCGTCTTGCATTTCGAACAAACCTCAAAGAAAAGGCTGTTATCCACACCAACCGCAGCCAACTCGAGAAGTTATTGACTTCAAAATTGTAACAGAAGATGCGACGCTTTAAACTGCGCCTACACAAAAAGTTTTTTTTCCTCAAATGTTGACATGGTTCTTCCTCGGATCAATCAGATTCTGGGCTTTTCCAAAAATCTGGACCGTCTCTCCAACGATTTATACCATCGACACTAAACCCACGAACACGAATTGTCAGCTGGATTGAGTTTTGTCGGTACAAATCTCCAGTATGAAGTTTTCCACACTGACTGAATCCCAGACACTCAATGAAGGCATGGAATGTACTGGATTCTGATCTTAGCCAATGAAAAAATATTCGAAAATCCGACAACAAAATAATCTTGGAAGGTGTAGATTTAAATTGCTCGATAATTGATTTGGCCAGCCTAAAACCTACAAGAGCTGCCATCAATTCTAATCTTGTAATAGCTGTCTGGTGTAAAGGCGCAATACTCACCTTTTCAGAAACTAGTCTTACATCACCTTTCGTAATACACCAATCAATATATGCCACAGCCCCGTATGCAACAGCTCTGGCGTCCACAAACACATGTTACTCAGACTCACCACAAACCTCCGCAGGTTTTAAAGATCTTGGAAATTCAATTTCTTTCAATATCTTGATGTCTCTTGGAGAAGCTGTTTCCATATTTCGCACCTTTCTACAGGCAAAACATCATCCCAACCAAATTTCTTAACCTCCAAATATCCTGCATTGCTGATTCGATAGTTTAGGCCATAAACTCTGAGACTTTGCTTAAAAATATAGCATTTCAGCCCACTTGAATGGCTCTGAGTGGCATGAACTTACCTTCCCGGTTTTCTATGCAACACCATGATTTTCGTTTGTTTTGGGTTTTACGCCATACTTAATGTTATTCCACCCATATGGCGACGTGCCAGCTAATGAATGAATGAAACGACCATATGAGTCACTGGCAAAAAGATAGGACAATCACAAGACGCAATACAACGAAAAAAGGAATAGATCGGCTTCGTGTTGCTCATAAGATTTGAGAGCAACAGGAAATAAGAAGCTCCCTCCCAACCGCCGACAGTATACCATAAAGGAAGAACGTTCTTTCTACTTTAGTGTTATGTCCTTTATCTTCAGTTATTTTTGTCGGCGGCTGTTTCTACCTCTGAAAAGCATCATGGTTTCTGTGCTCTTCAGGGGAGGGAATAACTTCATTAGTAGGCCTACACATATATTTCGATCGCCAAGTAGAGGTGTGAAGATTCATAGGGTAAATGAGTTTTATTGTTGTGTGTATATAAACTAAATGTATTATTTTGTGGGTACCTTGAAAGTGCTTTACGGAAAGTGCTTATCGACTTTTTATTACTTGCTTCTTTAAAAGTAACAATGAGGAGGGCGGAACATACCCTTGCCATCGATAACATTAACTATGTAAATTATATTTTCCATTTGAATTCATTGCAGGATGATAAATATTCCGAAGAGTGTAAATCTTCTCAGGTCGTTGTCAATTTCCCGCTGGTCATCTCAGAAATATCATTATCTTTGTCGGAGACCAGTGTACATCCGCCGTGTGCGATACCAAAACGAAAAGCTACCAGTCTGTGTGCAATACTCCAGCATGGCTTCCCAAGGTATCACCGTGTGCAATCATTCATCAATAAATCGGCTAACCTGATAACAAATACGTTGGCCAAACAGACTAATTATAAAAGAAATACTTGAAGATGTTTTAGAGTTCGCGTGCGATGTTAGAAAAGGTTCCGTGCGAATACAAACCAATATAGGATTTCAAGACTTTGTTTATTACAAGAGTTTATAAATGTAAATTAGGTGAAAAACGGTTAAATTTCACTTCTTTTCTGTATGAATTGAGTTATATGATGGAGATAGAGAGGTACATTTATGTGAAAAATGATGGAAATATTGAAGCCTTTAATTCTGATTGGGAATCACTTCTGTTAGCATTGGAGTTCAATAATGTTATTGTCCAGTGAGAAATTCAACAAATGACTGGCAAATGATTACTGTATTGTAACTACGGTGTGTACAAATGTCAACAAATGTAACATTGCTATGTAATGATGTGACCTATAATTTTATGACCTATAATTTTAAAACTCAATAAAGATCAGTTAAAAAAAAACAAAGAAGATGAAGCAACGAAACAATGTTACTTGTTCCATAGTTAGATTTATTGACAGACCCATTGAATGATGTGTCAAGAAAAGTTAGATTGATACGTTAATGATAAAATACCTTGACAATATGATGTTTTCTATCATGATTTTAACTAAAAAACCACAGCACATAATTGACCTAGCCTCAACCTTTTTTGATGTTGTAGGGAATCCATTCGAAGAAGGGACCGATACTCGAGAGTTTTTGGATAAACTGTATAAGGTGTTAGCTAACGAAGCCTTGGCTAAAGGTTGTGACAGTAACAATAAAGTTGTTGACTTCCAATTCCCAGAAAAATTGGCTGTAAGTTAATAAATAGTATATTCGTTATATGCATGCATATATAATATTCTTAGAAACAGTGTGTTAGTTAGAATGGCACTTTTACTTCCATAGCACATGATGGCCGGGGTCCATGTGCCGCCTAGGCCATAAAAGCCCCGCATTCCTCGATGCCCGGAGACATGCGAGATAATGGCAATGTTTTTATGCAATTTATCTTTCAGAACATTTCAAGAAAAAGGTGTATAAAAAGGCATACTGTACAACGATGTAACATTTCCTCTGTAATAGTTTACTTATGTACTATAATGTACTGTATTCTGTGGTTTCAGCCATATATTAACTGGATTGAACAGTACTTGTTCCTTTCCTTTATCTATGAAATAGATAGATATTAGGTCCACTGAGGTTGATGCGGATGCGTCATCCTCTGGGCCAGTGTGGCATACGGCTCACACAGAACATGGTATCTCCAGTGCCGCATCACCTTTTCGGAATTAGATTTTAATTACATAATATGTTAAATTGTATTGTAATATCTGATAGCCTATAAGATATCGATGACGAGTTGGTTTACATGTTTTCTGTGGTCTCGCTTTGAATTTAGTTTGCGCAGGTAATGTTAGTGCGTAGCGGGATATTTATCTGATTTAAATCGTGTTCGAGTATGCTTCTTTCATTGGTATATTTATGGCACTTGATAAATACATGATCTAGTGACAGACTGATGAGATGTTTTAACTGAGTTTTGCTACATGCGATTTCAATCCAGTTTTACCAATGCGTAAATCAGTTACTATGGTATCATCTCGTTTGTTAGCTGAGACCCTTTTTGGTGACAGATTAAGTGTTTGATAAGACGTTATGATTACTGACCTGTTAAATGCATGGGGTTTTATCTTACACATGGCGAAGTTTCAAGCAACAGAAAAATTGGGCGATAGGTCAACAGATCGCAGAAACGTGAGATTCCCTGTGTATGACTCGAGCAAGAACAGGTGCGTTGAAGCATGTTTTCCACCTGATTATGGGCCTCGTGTTTCTTGATCTTTACATGCATACCAGGTTGGGACTGTTTTGCCTGTAGAAAAGAGCGAAATATGGAAACCGCTTATACAAGAGACTTTGTTGACATCTGTAAGTCCTTCGTTTTCAAAGTGTTTGCAAGGTTCCCTTTGATTAACCTGAATCCGGAAGCAAATAGCTCTTTTCTAAAAAAAAAAACCACGAACAATTGAGATGACAAATCAGACTGGTGTGTTAGCGCTGTCCGATCTGTTTATTTTATATTAGACATGCACACACTGGTGAGATGGCTGGTCTATATACAGGTACTGAAAGGAAAGGTCCACTTCAGTGCTGGACGGGAAAGTGTCATTTCGGTACCTTGTTGTCAGTTGGATGAATACTTGAATGTAAAGATCTGGAACAATCTTCTTTCAATACAGGTTCTCTTAAATGTTTTGTTTTCAGGAGATTTTAGACAGTGAAATTAAACCGGAAGGTGAAAGTCACGAGGCACTGTTATCCTTAGCCAATCAGGTGATCAAGTACAGCGTTAAAACAGGTACGTTTCTTGAATTATGGATTGTTTGTCATGGACTACACATACATTAGGTATTGCTTCTTACCAATAAAAAAATCTCAAACATGTGCCATGGAAATTTCACTGTCTTATCAAAAACGTTTCAAAGCCACAAACAATCACAGTGAGTCGATCCCAGGTTACTCCTGAAATTTAATGTCGTAATATCTTTATAACTTTTTTATGCAGGAAGCCCTCGATTTTTAAACCAGCAGTTTGGCGGGATTAATCCATACAGTTTGGCGGGATCCTGGTTAACGGATTCTCTTAACACGAACCTGTAAGTTATTTTCAACCCGTTTTGGAAACTTCTGTGTCAACTTGTCTTCAAACGAAAGCACAACTATGAATACATACATTGGACCTCTGACCTCGCATGGCCTTCGTATGTCGCATTTGAATATCTTGCAGCACAAGGGATGCTAGATTTGTAAGATGCATGATGCTGCAACAATAGGTGGTGGGTGTGTGTTTGAGGGTGAGGGTGGGGTTGGGTGGAGAGCATGAAGTTGTGGTTATTGCCTTCGTCTCTAAATAAAAATGTCGAAATGTGCGGATTTTGTAACTGTAAATACTTGTAATGGGGAAGTTGTTTCCATACCATTATTGGATCCATGTACATCACCTAGATTATAATCAAAGCTTCTTAAAAAAACGAAAGTCATCCAAAATATTTGACCTTCTACTCAGTGTTACAAGAAGTTCTTTGGTAGCCATGATTATACATACCATAACCTGGTTATCGCACATTATGTTAGAAAACATAAGTGAAACATATATAAATGCATTGCCCTGGGTCGGTCGGAATACCGTCCAAAAGTCTTTGACGGGAACCTTTAAATCTGTATTTAGGAATGATTCCAGCAAGTCGTGTACCACTCTTTGCGAGTTGCGGATATGCGGAGAAAGTATATGACTACCCCTACTTGTAGTTTGCGACATTGGCAGTCAAGTGGTAAATATACGTGCCCCCTCATATGGTAATATATGATAAGATCAACATAAGAACGGGGGTGTTACGACATGCAGATGGTCATCGTCTGGGTTCTTTTTTTGTTCGCAAATATTTGTTCTATAAGATTGCTGTCCAAACCAGATTAAAGTAATGTTGATCTATAAATGTCAAATTGAGTTTAAGAAGGATTTTTGATTGAGTGATCTTGGTGGCCAGCATTAACGGTGATGACTTATTTCTGGATCCTGAAAGTATAATGGGTTTTATTTTCGTACTCATAAAGAATAAAATAGGCCTATGTTGATTGGTTTCACAAAATAATGTTACTGGTCACGTTTTAAACAACATAACTATTATTGCATTTCAGATGAACGAATCTCAATATACCAGGCACTTAACCTGTGTTTTTAAGTTGTATGACATTATCATACTATCAAAACATAGCATTGACTTGATATATTTGTTCTCTCTTCTCTTTAAATGTGTTTGGTCTTACGTTTTATAATACAGTTTGAGGGCATGAAGTATAAACTGAAAACAACAGTTTTGTAAAAAAAAAAAAACTCTGTTGGTTTTTCTTTCAGTCATACATTTGAAGTGGCTCCAGTGTTTGTTATTATAGAGAAGTATCTTTTCCGGAAATTATGCGGTTATGCCGGTTTTCCGGAAGGAGAGGGCGTCTTTTGTCCAGGTACACATTCGTGAGAGAGAAGTTTACACTAGTTGTTCTTAACACTTTAACAAAAACCATAAACAGGAAAACTATTGGCTACAAAACTCACAAAATAATGGAAACTAGTTCTCAATTGAAACTGCTACCCGTCCATCTAAAGAGCATCTGGCTTGCATCCAGATCTGATCATCTTTCTATGTTAAGTAGTAAGACTAGTATATAGTTATTTATTTATTATATTTATTTATTTATTTAACTTCAACCTCAGTCTCACAGGCCACAAGGGCCCACAGGGCAGGTAACAAAAAACGTGTTTTACATTAAACTTTATCTGCATTTTTGTTACAATAAACATTAACCAAGTGATGTCATGATAAGGATTAACTTCGTTTTGGACAGGTGGGTCATTTTCTAATTTCCTAACAATTCACCTGGCCAGGTACCGTAGATTCCCCGAGCTGAAGAAAACGGGATTAGCCGGTGCTCCTAAAATGATACTCTATGCTTCACAGGAGGTAATCGTATTTTACGGGTGTTTTTGTTTTGTTTTGGCTGTTAAATTTAAAGAGTAATAAATCTTGTAAAATAGTATACACATTTGAGTGTTCCTGTTGATATACAACTGTGTTATTAATTTTTAATTTTTCACAGTTACCTACAGACTTAGGTAAATGTATTATACCGCCTCTGGTATCCCATTAGTTGAGATTTATTTTCCCAAAGCATGTTTGAATTAAATTGTGGAACAGGATAACTTTATCAAATGTTTCTGACAGCAACTGGAGTAGTTTGATTATGTAACTTTAATGTGATCTTGAAGAAATATAGTTATGTTGATATGATTTGTCTAATATATATTTCAAAGGCTCACTACTCCATTCAGAAGGCGGGAAGTTTTCTGGGATACGGTACAGATAATGTTATATCCATCAAGTCCGATGATTCTGGGAAAATGAGGACAGACGATCTGGAGTCTCAGATTAAACAGTCTGTGGAAAAGGTCAGCGGGAAATTAAACAGTCATTTGGTCTCTATAAAACACACCACACAATCATTTCCACACAATTAGTGCAACTTTCAACAACTAAAAGAATAATGGGCATCCTTAACTTCTGGAGGAATTATTTTGCTGTCTGTCTGTCCACAATCTGACAAAGACAAACGGTCACAGCACCATACACAAAGACTTATTATACACTTTTCAGCTTAAGGGTCTTCTGTTTACTCTTTACCTTTCCATCCACCAGGGAGATGTACCATTGTTAGTGATGGCGAGCTGTGGTTCCACAGTGTTTGGATCCTACGACAGTCTACCAGATATTGCAGACATCTGTCAGAAATATGGCGTTTGGTTGCACGCCGATGTGAGTACAAACAAACAACGTATCAGTTATTTCAATCGAATTTATGGTTGACCTATGACAGTCATGAGTTGGTCCAGTCTACCTAAATAGTAGGTCCAGTAAAAGTAAATCGCCATTAAAACATATTCGTTTCTCGAACCAGTTTAGCTGATTCAGTCTAATCTGTCTGAAGATACTGTGAGGCACAATGTGCAATATACTGGCCAGAACGTCCGGGCAATTGAAGGCCAGTACAAATGAGCTAGAAAATTATGTGTAAGTGATATCAAAATGAGACCCAAGGCCCAGTGTAAAAGATGTATTTTGTTGGATTTGGGTGTAACGCCGAACTTAATTGGTGTTTGGTGACAGAAACTACCAGCCATGTCACTGGTAACCAAACAATAGTTTCGTGAAAAAAAACAATTCGACATTTCTGATTTCAAATAGTTACATTTGAGCCTTATATTTTGTTTTCCTCGGAATACATTCAAATATTTAACAAACTATTTGGAATTATGGTCACCACTGTGTTTACTGCAGGCATAGAATCTGTTTGCAATAATTTGAGAAATAGCAGAAATAGTGCTTTCTTCTCAATTTACCAAGGTGTCCAGCAAAACCCTAAAAAACAAACATGAAGATCTTGGTTAAACAATTGTAATATCGTTGTTTTTATGGGGAACAAATGAACTCTTACTGTTAATTTAAGCTGTGGTTTTCTGTCAAATCTACGTATGTTTTTTCGCATGTGGTCAGGGAGCTTGGGGAGGAACGGTTTTGTTATCAAAGAAGAGGAGACATTTAATCAAGGGGATTGAAAGGTAACACCACTCAAAAGCTCAAATACCATTTTGATTGACTGATGAATTAATGGATTTGAATAGGAAAGTCGCACATCGGTTATGGACAAATTTTCTATACTTTTTTCCATCTCAAAATAGTAGTAGCACATAAACCGTTAACATGTGCATAAGACTAAATACCAAACAACTATGTAATGTGATAATGTGGTAAATTAATCCCCATCCAAAGTCATGTGCATGATAGCTTTAAGTCATGTCAGCTCTTTTATAATATCAATGTTATACAGGGCGGATTCCATGGCCTGGAACTTCCATAAGATGGGAGGAGCTTTGTTGCAGTGCTCAGCCTTACTTGTTAAACAAAAGGTCAGTACTGGGTCATGTAAAAACAAAGTTTAGTGCAGTGCTCAGCTTTACTTGTTAAACAAAAGGTCAGTACTGGGTCATGAAAAAACATAGTTTAGTGCAGTGCTCAGCCTTACTTGTTAAACAAAAGGTCAGTACTGGGTCATG
>JAQQZZ010038850.1:0-10470 GCA_030265115.1 Mopalia vespertina | reverse complement strand
CGGCCATCTTGGACGCCATCTTGAATTTCTCAAATTGCTCAAGGGTGACAACATGTCATCAAGCAGTTTCTGAAAGTTTAGACCCTTAGCTACCAAAATCAACGGTAAAAAAAACTTAATACAAAAATGCAGGGTTAACCCTCTCTGCTCCCGGACTTCTACACATTACAAATCGATCGAACAATGCTCAGAATGCCTATGGTCCTTGAAACCAGCCAAAACCCACTAAAATGTTCAGCTGCTTTGTCTGCAAAACGACTTCCCAACATTTTCAGGAATGATTGATTGATTGACTGATGGATTGAGTATTGCCTTACGCCACATTCAACGGTATTACAGCAACACTGAACACATCATGTCATGGTAAAGAGGGGTGAATCAAGACGTTAGATTTATCCTTCAGTTCTCTTTCTCAAAACAGCCTCTTTTCCTCTAAATACATCAATACAAATAACCTCCTTGAGTGATTTTAAATATTTAAAAAATTCTTTGCTAAAATATTTTATATTTGACTTTTATTTACGCATTTAATTATGTTATGTAATTTATTTACTTTATCTATGTTTATTCTTTTCTACATTACGTTAATTTATTTTGATGTATTTTGCAATATTTGCAAATTTATAGATTTCTAGTCCATCCATAGAATGGCTTGACATAGCAAAGCAGCACAAGAAGGACTTTGGCTGAGTGGTCTAGGCGGCTGTTGCGAAATGCCGTTTGGCTGAGTGTTGAAGGTGACTGCTGTCGAAGGCCGGTTGGCTGAGTGGTCTAGTTGACTGCTGTTGACAGCCACTAGGTAGCTACTGTAGAAGACTTGGTGGTCTAGGTGGCTACTGCAGAATGCTGTTTGGTCGAGAGTGGTGAAGTTGTCGAAGGAAGGTTGTCTTGAGTTGCTGCTGTAAAGGGTCGGTTGGCTGAGTTGCTGAGACCTGAGTGGTCTAGGTGGCTAATGTGGAGTGGTGAAGGTGGCTGTTGGCGAAGGAAGGTTGTCTTGAGTTGCTGCTGTAAAGGGTCGGTTGGCTGAGTTGCTGCTGTAAAGTGTCGGTTGGCTGAGTTGCTGCTGTAAAGGGTCAGTTGGCCGAGTTGCTGCTGTAAATGGTCGGCTGGCTGAGTTGCTGCAGTAAATGGTCGGCTGGCTGAGTTGCTGCTGTAAATGGTCGGCTGGCTGAGTTGCTGCTGTAAAGTGTCGGTTGGCTGAGTTGTTGCTGTAAAGGGTCGGTTGGCTGAGTGGTCTAGGTGGCTAATGTGGAGTGGTGAAGTTGGCTGTTGCCTGAGGAAGGTTGTCTAAGATGCGGTAAAGGGTCGGTTAGCTGAGTGGTCTAGGTGCCTTACTCTAAGGGGCTTGGACAGAACAGCCATTACAAAAAAGAAAAAAAGGATGCTATAAGATTTGGCTGTAAGGGATGTCTGCACACTTTCCTGAACTAGACTGTGCTGAAATTAAGAATGTGTTATACCAAAACAACGAAAAGTCTGTTATTATTCACTTTCTAAACAACATAACAATCATTTCATCTCTAACTGCCTAGGTGAGCTATCATCTGACACCACATACCACATTACCTATTTGAGCTATCATCACACACCACATACCACTCTTCCAGGTGAAATACCATCAGACATTACATGTCAACTTGCCTAGGGGAGCTATCATCATATATCACATACCGCTCTACCTAGGTGATATATCATCAGACACCACATAATACCTTACCTACATGTGGATGAACTTTCATCATACCCTATATAACACCGGGCATAAATGTGCTATCATCTGACATGCATTCTTGCATAGGTGAACTTTCAGACACCACATGCCACTTCACCTATGTAAGCAATAATCATACACAATATGATACCTAGTTTTGCTATTATCAGACATCTTATATCACCACTACCTCAGTTAGCTATTATCAGACACCACATACCACTTTACATAGGCGGGCTACCACGTGATACTGGCAACCAGTCAAACGGGAGTCTTCAGCCTGTTGATGTAGAAACAAGTTATTATTAATGTGTCAGACGCGAGTTGCTCGACACTTGTGGTTTCTTATCAATGATTCGCACTAATACATCCATTCTAAACAGCGAAACAATCTGTCCGTCAGTATTAAAGTATTTCATTAATTAATTAATCGGGTGACTGAACATATTTTGCGCGGATAAACGATGACAGCCCAGACGTATGTTATGAATCATAGTTTAATAAGCTGCCCTTTGGATACACTATAAGTGATTTTATCAATAAGAAATGTATGGCCGCTAACGATCATCCCAAGGTCTGTGACGACGATCAGTTAAGTGTTTGTCTGAGAGTAAATTACCCAAGTAACCAAGCCCCAGAATTATCTGCAATAATCTTTGCTATCAGATGTCAGGCACCGGGATTTTAAAGACCAAAACCACATTGAAGGTATTACTACTTTTAAACTTACTTATACAGATGAAATTAATTACTGTCTGCTATGTAATAAATATTTGTGTTATGTGGAATGTTGTTTATATGTGTAGTGCCGAAGCGCAATTTCTGGCCACGTTTCAATTGAAGAAACAACTGTTACCTGCCTGTGCAGGACTCCACGTATCTGATTGTGGTTTGTTACATGTTACATGCGATGGCTGCTTGTGCTACCTTTGCATGTCTACTTGTGACCCATACGTTACCAGTACATGCGTCCTTGTGGTCGCTCTGTTACCAGTACATGGCTCCTTGTGGTTGCTCTGCTACCTGCACATGACAACTTTTGGTCGCTCTGTTACCAGTACATGCCTCCTTGAGGTCGCTTTGTTACCTGTATATGTTTTGGTCGTTTGTGGTCGTTCTGGTACCCGAGCATGCCAGCTTTTGGTGGCCCTGTTACCCGTCCATGGTTGTTTGTGGTCGCTCTGTTACCTGTAAAGGCCCGCTTGAGATCACTCTGTTACCCGTATATGTCTAAATGTGACCCGATCTTACCAGTACATGCCTGCTTGAGGTCGCTTAATTTGTTACCTGTATATGTTTGTTTGTGGTCGCTCTATTACCCGAACATACTGGCTTGTGGTCGCTCTGTTACCAGAACATGTCTGCTTGTAGTCGCTCTGTTATCAGTACATACCAGCTTGTGGTATCTGTTACACTTACATGCCTGCTTTTGGTTGGTCTGCTACCTGTATATACCTGCTTTTGGTAGCTCTGTTACCTGTATATGCCTGCTTGTGGTCGCTCTTTTACCCGTACATGCCTGCTTGTAGTCATTCTGTTACCTCAGCCCGTCTGTTTGTGTTCGCTGTCTGGTTATACGGTCTTGAGCTGGAATACTCGATCCAGCCGGTCATTAAAACATTGTGAAATCGAGTTTAGTAATAATTCCCACGGCAATCGAAGGTTCTCTCCAAATAAGTTAAACAGCAAATATTAAATTTGCAGTTCTAAATTGCTCACATAAGAGATACCGGCTCTCAATGGCATCGTAATAGGTTGCTTTAAAGGTCCAGACCCGGAAGAACAACCCCGATACCAGCGAGTACACAGAGCCTGTGCTGTGTCAAAATCTGCAGGATTTTCTGCAGGAAATAGTTAACGAGGCGCTAGACAATGCCTTTTTTGTTATCCAGGACACATTTGAGTAGTCATTTAACAGAACTGTGGCATTCTGGCTGAACCTCGACCGCATTCAACCTCTGAAATGAGATTCCTACATACTTTCTGTCACTACCAACAGCACTGAAAAAACAAGGCGGCGACCAATGTTAAAAACAATGATAATAATTGTTTGAGATGGGCTTCTTGGCCTGCCTTTTTTCCTAAACATAATATGTCGACCGGGCCACTTAACCCCGATTGCCTTCATTTCTCAATGCTTGATGCCACAACGTCTGTTTCTTGTTGCGAAAAACAAAACAACCAGACCATCAAATGTGGTCTTATAACTTACTTGCCTTCAAAACGAACAGAGCGAATACAACCATAGCATGCACTTCAATGACCGATGCCGCCCCTGCTTCAAAATTGCGCTACACAAGCCAGAATGACGCTGACATGTGGTGGTGACGATGGGCAATACCCACAGTGTTGTCTTCCAGAACCACATTAAGCAGTTACCAGACCCATTCATCAACTTTTACGAATTCAATCAAGACTCATTGAAGTCTTAAATAGCTACACCCAGAAAACACACGAAATCAGTAGTAGAGCTGCTCACGGACCAGCACATCTTTATAAATAATGGGATATGTTGTGGAATTTCCATGCTATCACAACGTGCTCCATGCCAAAAACCCAGGAATGTAAGGATATGACTCGTCCAAGCCGAACAGTCACATCCCCTACATAGACGCAAACAATCTGTACGGCGACGTGATGAGCAAGACATTGTATACGGGATGCTTCGGATATGTAGTTGTTCCTGATTAAGTTTACTTCAGAGCTGGACGGGGTTCCAGAGCTTTCCATAGACAATACAGAGGGTTACATTCTAAAGGTGGACATTGAGTACACCGTATAGATCCATGACGGGGACAACGCTACTCGTTAAATCTAAAGCGAATGGTGCTTCAAAAAGATTGGATGCCGGATCATGGACAATTTTTGCGGCATACCGAGGCTGGAACATTTTTATCTAACTTTTGCAACAAGAATCGCTACGACCACGCATTTGTAGATGACAAAATGCGGCGACTGACGGCCAGATCATATTTAGCAATGGCATATATATTCCAGGCTGTGCCTCGCGACTATCCATCTGCCCAACAACGGCTTGGTTCTCAATCGATCAGAGCATGTGGGTACGACAGTTATGGATCCCTCTAACATCTGATGTACAGATCCAGGCGCCGTGGCCTCTTTAACACATTAGGCTTTCCCAAGGACCACCTCCTCAGTACAACAGGGCAAGACCATGCAAGTGTGGCAACAAGTTTGTACTAGCCCCGTCGTGGTTCGTGGAATCGGCGAAGAAGTTGCCCAACTGAAAATGTAACTGAAACCGGCAATTCCTTGCCGATTCCACGAACCTAAGTAAACACTTGTTGCCAGCAGCAAGCCGCCATTTTTCAAGGGCAGTAGCCGGGCCGCGGCTCTCGAGGCCCCCGCTCCAAGGCCCAAAGATGCCAAGAAGCAGGTTGAACTAACATCATGATAATACATCGCCTGGCTTTAATGCCTCTGCGATCTCTCACGGCGCCTCATGTGTCCTCTTCTAGCTACTGCTTCGTGGGAACGAGGAGCCTTCAACGGATTTACAAAAACAGACCAATGACCGCTTCATCGGGACTGTTGTTCAAAGTTATACAACAGGACATAGAAGAAAGATCGCTTGGCGACCACGGCAGCCGTATTCGAAGATCATCGAGGCGTAGCGAAGGTTGATGCATTTGGCTGGCGGCAGGTGGAGGGCCTTCACGATATCGTTAGGCATTTGAGACAGGAGCACTAAGAGTGCAGCCCCGACTAACGTCGGTTTCTGCTGCTCTTACTGACTCTTGCTGCTGATCCGTTGCAGCTAGAGCATGTGTAGCTTGGCCGAGCCCAAGTTTGATATCTTTTTTATGACAAATTAGTAATGGGCTACCTTTGCCTAAGGTCTTGCTGGACCCCTTGGTTGATTTTCAGAATACCCGTTGTATTTAGTCTCTCAGAAGAATATAAATCTGTACCATACATATGTATATATTTTTGGAAAGCTTAAATACTCAGGATTACATATATGTGAATGTGTTGAAAGTCGAATTATCATTTCGTAAAATATTGCAAAATGAGAAAATGTCAACAGAAAAAATAGACTACATTTTTCATGTTTTTTTTTCTCGTCGTGCAATAACAATAAGATTCAATAAATTAGTTGACCGAGTAGAATAGTCCTTGAACTAGGAAACCGTACCTCATTTGTTTTTAAAATTTTGATAAGAACGATCCCAGTGGATTTTTTTGTCAATCCCACCTTGGAAAGTCTTATAAAAATGTAAAATACAAATTTCAGAAAACGTTAAAACAAATCAAAGAGGAACAAAGAGGCACCGTTTACTAGATCGCAATGTGCTCTTTACAATGGTACAAATTTCAAGTTCCTAACATGATTAGATTTCTAGAAATACGCCTTGGAAAATGTATAGTCTGCTTAAACCTGAAGTGCCAGAAATAGGCAATTAAAGTTTTGCGACTTGAATATATGATCATGGGTAAACTGTTTGTAATTAGAATTTCGAATTATTTTTTTCACCAATATATAGTTTGAATACCTATCTTTTAATCTAAGCGATAAAAAATCAAGTGTTCATTTTGAGCCCAAGGGGTCCAGCAAAACCTTAAATCGTTGATACGTCGTTAAATCGTTTAGGGTACCAATGTCTCATTTGTACTGAGTTTAACCTTTGTTAGATTTGGGTTTTACCTCGTACGTAATGTTACTTCATTCATATGCAGGAGTCCCAGCTCGTCGGGTAAATGAAACCACCGTTGACACAACCGGTAAATTCCGTGCTGCTGCATAACTCTAATGCCACAAGTGTTACTTGAAGTTCTCTCCAAACTGCCCGCTACTTGAACACAATTGGCTTCCTGACTGACTAATTGGTGTTGAATGCCGTACCCAAGGGGATTGCACTTACTTGAAGGCGGTTTATCCAACTAATTGCCACACTAATACAAACATAAATTGCTGAATATTTTGTTCTTTTGGAAATATTTCTCCAATGTTGAGTAAAGCAGTATGTATACTTGAAACCTACTGCCCTCAGCCAAAGGGATTAGCAGAATTGATGTTTTGCTTAGGGTGTGTTGGGTAGTTTTTCTCTTAGTGTCTATATGAACCGTTGCCTTCATTACCGGCGCATAGATTTTCTGTGACATATCAACCTGTACAACTGAAGTCTCAATGGACAATGGTATAGAAAACAATAAACGACCTTGCCACGGCTTCTGTAACGCCTGTATCTGTACTAGAACGGATACTCGTGTACGCCACCTCACCCACAGCATTACCATGGCATCTCCTAATTACGACAGGTGTTCACTGTTCACCATAAAACAATTATAACAGGTAACTATACATGCTGTGGTAAACAATCATTCCTCACACACAATTCCTAGGTTCTGAGCCTGAGGTTTAGGTTACACTTACGTTTAGCTGGTTACATTTAAAATTAACCCAGATGGTTTGTAGATTTTATTAACATTTTGTGAATTTCGGCTTGTTTTGCATCCTTCCATCAGCTTACTTTACATCTTTCCCTTAGCTGAGACATGTGTAGCTATTTCACGATAAACCTGCCTGCATAATGATACAATCACTTAACCAGGCCTGTATCACATGAATCTTTGACAGTTGTAACTATTTCACGATAAACCTGGCTGCATAATGATACAATCACTTAACCAGGTCTGTATCACATAATCTTCGACAGTTGTAACTATTTCACGATAACCTGGCTGTATAATGATACAATCACTTTAATAACCAGGCCTTTATCCCAATAATCTTTGACTGCGGAACTTATTCCATTCGTATGTGCAATATAATGTAATTTTGATCATGTTTTTGTTCATATTCCTATTCACAATGTTCGTACCACATCTTTTGTTTTTAATCCCCCCGTCATTTGACTGGACGTATTATGGTATGGGGTTGTCCGTCCGTCTGTCTCTCTGTCCGTCCGTCACCTTTTTGGTTTCAGGCCATTAACTTGAAAAGCTCTTATGGAATTAAAATCAAACTTAGTGTGAGTGTTTCATGTGACAAGACGTCGCTTGAGATTGATTTTGGCGTATGTCAACCTACAGGTAGCGCCACCTGGTGGCAAACTCTCAATTTTGTTTCTGTATGTTGACATAAACACTTCTTGTGGAATTCAAATCAAACTCAGTGTGATTGTTCAATGTGACAATATGTCGCTTGGGATTAGTTTTGGTGTATGTCAGCCTGCAAGTGGCGCCCTACATGTGGCGCCACCTGGTGGCAAAATCTTTTTCTGGTGGCAAAAATTTCTATGAGTGTTTCATGCGACAAGACTGGACTTCGTTTTGATTTTGGGGTATGTCTACCTACATTTGGAGCCACCTGGTGGCAAAGTCTAAATTGGATTTCTGTATATTACCTTGAAAACCTCTTGTGGAATTCGAATCAATCTTAGTTTAAGTGTTCCATGTGACAAGACGTCACTTAGCATTGATTTTGGAATCAATGCTAAGTGACGTTAGCATTTCGACTGACGGACCCGATCCAACAGGTAACGCCACCTGGTGGCAAAGTCTCAATTTGGTTTCTGTTTGTTAACTTGGAAGCTTCTTGTGTAATTCCGGCCCGCTGCCGTGGCTTACAGGTTAGCAGGTGCGCTGACTAGTCCTACTTCGATGTACCGTTCACAGGATGGGATCAGTCTGTCGAACATCCGGTATATGAGTGAGTCAAGCGAGGCGGCTCGGGCAAGCGCAGGGGTGGTTTTTGCGAGGTTTCCTCCCGGTTTTCCATCGTAGTAAAGCAAGGAACACTGTGAAGTGGAATACCCTTGAGTACGACTTTAAACCCCAATCAAATAAACAAACAAATCTTGTGGAATTCAAATCAAACTTTGTATAATTGTTCCATATGATAAGACGTCGCTTTGGATTAGTTTTCGCGTATGTCAGCCTACAAGTGGCGCCCTACAGGCGGCGTCATCTGGTGGCAAAGTCTAAATTTATTTTCTGTTTGTTAACTTAAAAACTTGTGGTGGAACTCGAATCAAACTTAGTAAGAGTGTTCCATGTGATAAAACGTAGTTTGGGATTGATTTTTGGTGTATGTTGACCTACAGGCTGTGCCACCTGGTGGCAAAGTCTAAATTTGGTTTCTGTATAATAATTTGAAATCAACCCTTTGGTTCTAGACATTAAATTTGAAAATTGCTTATGGAATTCAAATCAATCTTTGTTAGAATGAGTGCTCCATTTAACAGGACAGAGTTAAAATATTCCACGTGTCAAGATGTAGCGTAGGATTTTGTTTGGTGTAATCGTGTCTAGAGATGCTGTCACCTGGTGGATTCTATTCAAAATCTATTTCAATATTCCATTTGGCAAGATTTTTCCGGGCGTATATTGCGACTCACTTGAGCTCTTGTTAATGTCATAAATTCACGATGAGCTAAACACCTGAAACCATGTGTAGTTTCTCCGATGATGCCCTGCCTCATGAAATTTAGTATGTCTATGGACATGCAGAAAACATGCAACCACCATATGGTCTAACCATCTGCTTATAACAGACTTCGAATAGCGTGCGTTTTGTTTTATAAACGGCAAGTGAACATGGTGACACGAATCTCTACACATTTGATATACGGACAGCACCGCCATAAACAGCCATGCAACACGGTGAGTCTGTCCATAGGCCTACTAACAACCAGAAAATACGGACAGCCTGCTTGCATAAACCCGTAGTTCCTCTGAAGAGTTGGTGTAATTCCGGAAAACGATTACATCATTTTGACTCAATAGCTCAGCATGTATTATGGCATCGTCAGAAGATAGTGACAAATTAGCAACAAAACACGTTTATATAGGTAAATAAAGTGCAAAGTGCAAATAAAATTGACACGCGAATCGGCTGTGATTGTTCAAAGAAAATACAATATAAAATGGAGTTGGTTTAAGCTGTCGTAAGAAATATGAAAACAGGCAAAGTTCTTTTGTGACTTTAAGTCCATGGTTAAGATTAAGGCTTTGTCATCGAACTGATAGGGCTTCCTTTAACAATAGACCAATTCATTTTTGGAATTGGTAGAAAAAGAGAAGTGTTTGCTATTATAATATCTAAATCAGTAGGGAGATGAAGAGTTTAACTGTACGATCATGATAAACTAGTATTTATTTATGTTGTTCGCTGGTCCATGTCTTGGAGGGAAGCATCTTAAGTTGATTTCGTTTACACTTGCTAAAACCATTCCATACTAACATATCCGAAATTCTGTCCAATTCAATTTGGCAAGAGATATATCAGTGCATATTAGGAATGCACGCAGTATTAGTGCCCTCACCCACGCTGCACCAGGCTTCATAGCTATCAGCATGAACATACTGACCGGCATGAGTTGCTTTACCAAAAATTGTGATTCCTTCTGTAGAAATTGCAATATCTAGAAAATGGACACTGATGTTATCAACACATTCCTGTCTAGAAGAATGGGAAGAATTAGGCCTGTAACTGAAAGCCACAAAAGAGCTTTGTCTATTTCAAGATGTCTTTACCAACCCCATTCTATATTGTATTCTACGTTTGAACAATCACAGCACATTTGTCTGTTAATTTTTATTTTGCCTATAATATACTGATTTTGCTTAGTAGTAGAAGGAAGGGGGGTTCTGGCACACTTTTCAGAAAGTATTCCATGGGGCACTCCCCACCCCCCAGGAGTGTCACAGCATACATAAATAGCTGTCTACGGAGGACAACCAACACACATCCAGAGGAGCATACATACATATCTACCTCCGGAGGACAGCCAATA
>JAQQZZ010038839.1:0-10470 GCA_030265115.1 Mopalia vespertina | reverse complement strand
CCCACAATGCATCCTGCTACTTGAGATGCCGCTGTAGGGCAATTACACGATTTGAAGCCTTCTAACTCAGTAGCTAAGTTTAGCTGTGTCCTAACAACGTCTCCCCTTCCATAGATGCAGAGGTCTGAATCTCTGATCGTCTATCATATCATGTAGCCTTCGAGATACAGAGTTTGAACGCTCCTAACTGTGTCATTTTAAGTTTTTACACTTACCGACTTTTATGTGTTCAATAAACTACTGTCCTATAATGTTTTGTAATCTGAACGCTGGGATACATTTTGTATGTCAATTGCGATCTTAAATAGTCCATTAGCCGCGTTTAAAAAAAGTGAAACATCACGGTCCAAAAACATGTCGTCATGCCGCCATATTCCTAGCCTGGCCCCATCTCCCACAATGCATCATGCTACTTGAGATCCCGCTGTAGGGCAATTACAAGATTAGAAGCCTTCAAACTCAGTAGCTACCCATTCCACAGTTTCTTGTTGCCGTGTCAGGCATCTACGCCATAAGTGCTATAGCTCTCAGTTCTTAAAGGAAGGAACACAGTTTCTTCAATCCTCTCAACAGATTGATTTTCAATGATTACCTCACTGGTGAAAAAGTAACAATAATGAAGGAACCAAAGTTATCTTAAATACCAGGCACCTGTGCCCTTATTTCATAATGGCCTTGAAGGCACTGTACACATTCCTTTAGAAGTGTGGGCTTATCATTTAAATGTCAATACCTGACCTATAGATTGAACTGCAACCCCAATCAAACAAACAAACAATCTATTTTATTCGTATTTATTGTTTGGGTGTTCAGAGGATATTAATGTCCTGTGTATTCTCAGTTCTGAAAACTACCGAGATACTTATAATAATGATAAGAAATGACATACTTTTGTTCCGATGACCTACTTATAAACTGCTTATTAAGCAGTACAAATAAATTTTGATAAAGATGTTAACATAGTCTTAGCTAAAGATCCGTCCACCTGTCATTTTTGACAGACAGATTTCTAAAAATTGTTAAAATGGCAGGTGGACATTCTGAATTTAAACATGGGAAAGATAGGAAAATGATAAATTTTGACAGGCACTATTCCCACAAAATAGGGATTTATCACAGGCAGACTTCCAACCCTAGCTAAGACGCTGTATGTTAACATGTACAACCCATAATCTGAACAGAAACTATAGATGATCAAAACCCATTACACTTAAATTTTGTTGAACTCTAGATAACCAGGCCTGTGCTGTAATCTTTTCCGGCATAACCTCAAAATCGGTCCTCTAAAATTTTATGAGGTAACCTAATATTTGCATTTTCCCCTGGTCTGCCGATTTTTTAAATACATAAATGTGCCTTGGTGAAAAATAAAGCCAAATTGCTTTAAAACACAAACCTCATTGATTATCGGATGACAAAATTTGTCAAAATCAGTAGCAAAATGCAAATCTAGACGAAGGCTGCAAACAATTTGGGAAACCTTTAAATAGGTCCTAAATTAAGTTTGCATAACCATGGGGAAACCCCGTTCTGACTGTTCTCCCCAACAGCACAGGCCTGGATAACACATTTCACTTTAACAGTGACCTAAGAGAGACATATGTTGCTGCCCTGTGGATAATGGCAGTATGTCATGAGCAGTCATGGTGTATTTAGTATGCTTTGGAGGAACATTATTTTTCCATTCGAGCAAACACTTTTTACATTATGTCTGTGTTAATCGTTTTAATATTGGGACAATTTTGGTTGGTGTAGTACATCATCAAATAACTGAAATAGCAACTTGATTCTGTAAGCAAAATACCCTTGAACATCATTTGCCAACCAATCAACTCCATTTGGTATAGCACTTATAGTAAATTAATTTTACACGTTAGAGACAGGGGCTAAGCCAGAAATCAAAAGTATGGGGTCCAAAATGGTCATTTTGCTTCACATTTCAAATAACTGGGTGTCCTATTTTGACAGTTTTCCTATCTCCTGCATGTTAAGTTTCTTAAAACAGGGTGTCCAAATGAGGCAATTGTTCACTTCAGGGTGTCTATTTGGATGGGTGGACGGGTGTCTGCCTAAGCTCTTGGTTAGAGAACAAGAGATTGATTGATGTGTAGAGGTTTCTTGAATCTCTTCCGAACCCAAATTGAGCCAAAAAAAATTAACCAGCCATGTTTAGGTTCAATAGCCAATGCAAGTATGACCTTTGACTGTAATCAAACAAACAAAACCAGAAGCTCATGTTAGAATAGAATCACCACAAACTGTAATGTAGCATGTTTTATCACATGTGAAGGATCTATAACATTAAAAGAATGTGAAGCTTTAGTCACACTCTCTATCATATTTCCCCAGACACAGTCTTAATTAATCTGGAAAATAAATAACAACATCAATAATTTTGATATATTGTTTAAGACTCATACGTGGGTTGAATTAAATAGATAAAAAACACAAACTCCTGAGCTACTCCAGTTAATCATTTAATTATACGAGCTTTCAGCCCCCATGATTGAATACAATCATAAAATTCAAAAAATACTTATACAATTATTAACATGATTTAAACCATGATTTGTCTCGCACCACAACACATGCTGAACGTCATAGTGTTATAATAATTCTGTTCCAATGCCTCTATTACAATATTTTACGTCACAATAATAATGTGACATCATGTGCTGTGTGATTTTATGTTGATTTCTGTTTCTACGGTCACATCATGTTGTCTTGCACAACATTGTCTGATTGGTTAAAATCATGTTAATAATTGTATAAGTATTTTTTAATTTTATGATTGTAAGCACTTGAGAAAGGCCCCGGCATGTGGGCCAAAAGCTCGTATAATTAAATGATTACGTGGAGTAGCTCAGAAGTTTGTGTTTTTATCTATCAATAATTAGGATAAAAACAAGATTGATCACAGCAATGTATATAAAGTTATGTCCTAATATATTTGGTTTTGAATTTAATCTGTGGTTAGAAAATTTTACTGGTATTTAATAAAATCAATAAAAGTACAAGAGCACTGGCACAAGTTTAGGACTCTTGCCTGGGGGTCCATATGTATGAACATATATCTAGGTATACGTAAGTGTATGTATGTAGGCTAATGATTTGTCTGGGACAATTGAAATTCCTGTGTTTGAATGTAGACTGACTAAGTCACTGTGCCAGTGCTCCAAGTTCGCTGGAAATCCCGGCTAAAAATCACACAGCGGAGAACTCGCAATTCGCTTATAAATTTAATTAAATATTAATTTTATTTAAAAAAAAAGTCAATATTTATCACTTTCAAAGAGAATGCCTTATAAAATGATCAAAGAAACCATATATGAATTTATGAATTGGGTTTGCAAGAAGTATTCTTTGTCTAGATATGTTAAATTCTTAAGGTTAAATATAAAGGAAGGCAAGTTTTCCTCTCTACACTTACACGTATGCAACACATAAACTATTAGGCAGAGCCTATTCTCATATAATAAGTTTTTGGACTTTAGTCTCAATGTGAAGTAAGTTTAACAAGTACATGTACATTGTATAATGTATGATGTATATGTATCATTCAACATGGCTCTACTAGGAAATCTGATAGTTACTATTTATGTGTATGTAGAAAATAATATTTTTATAACTTTTATTTATCTAGATATAATTTAATATTGTACATGTATTGTAACCATTGTTATTTTTAATTATGCATTAATTTTAAATTTTACAAATATAATTTTCAGTTCAAGTAACCAGAGGCCTGTTGTGGAATTAAACTATTTTGTGTCTTGTCTTTTCCAGCATCCTCAATGATTGTTCTTGCAATAAAAAAGAGAGCCAGAATGCACGAGAATGAAGGTGGTGGGAACTGGTCTGTGGTGGTTGCCGCTTTCTTTGTGCAGTTCATCGTGTGTGGAATAACATACAGTATGGGGGTGCTTCATGTGGCACTCCGGCAGGTGTTCTGTGAGAGTCACTTTGACACATCTTGGGCTGTCTCTTGGCTTCTCTATACTATGGCTCTGTCAGGTAAAGTAGTGGTCTTTGATTGCTCCATTGGGGTTTTACACCATACTTACAAGTTAGACATTCCACTTATATGACCGTGAGCCAGATTGATTGGTGAACGAAACCACCCTCATTGTCAATGGCAATAAGGAGAGCCTCACTAAGAGAGTGATAGATGAATAAGTAGCTCCCATTATTACCTCCCTCCCATCTGGGGAATCTAAATAAATTGATGTTGATATCCGGGTGGGCCTGCAGGTTCCAAATCTACAGTCCCATCAAACATCTTACAAGTCCAACCCAATATTGCTATTCTTGCTGCTTGACGATTTTTGTGAATTCCGGCCACTGTACTTGTTAAAAATCATTAGTTTGGTGTGGTCCACACTGACCTAGCAACCCGATTTGCTTATCTACTTGACTCGGCCAGTTTTTGATTGTCCGACACAATTTTATCATCTATCAAAAGTCATAAAGTCTGAATTTGTCACATTATACAGTGCTTGATGCACACACATCATCAAGTGTACAGTTTGCTGGACTCAACTAGAGACTGTTCAGCGCGAAGTGAGTGAGGCTCCACGGATAATGTTCACACATACATGTATGGTCATAAAATCTACTGGCCAGTGGGGCCTGCATGTCTGGAAATTACAGGCCCAATGCAAAAGCTACCAGGTTTTGGCCTGTGGACCGGCTTAATTTCCATCCCTGTTCAAAACCTTTCCGCCATGGCTCTCAATATGTCAAAATGTCCACTTTCCCTCCAGGATACATGTCAAAACCAAGATTATATGACTTAGTGATGCTCATAGCAGATTAAATTGATAATCCTGGTTAGACATATACCTTGGAGTAACATCGCAATGAGAGTGAAATAACATTAAGTATGGTGTTAAACCCCAATCAAATAAACAACGAACTTAGAGTGAATTTGTCTAATCCAGGATTAAACTGTCAAAGCGCTTTGAACAATTGACCCCTGGGGCATTTTGTTTGAAATACAATAAGTCCCTAACTCCAGATTAAATCGCTAATATAGTGGATTAGAGATTGACCTTCAACATGACGTCATTAAATAGTGTATTGAGTTAAATAACTACTCGAGCAACTGGTCCCAGACCTATAATTTTGGTTTGGTCTAAACAGTGTTACATTAACTCACAATATCTTTTATTTGTTTTTTAATGTTGATAAGATGGAGTGTTGTTTCTTGGAACCTTATGATTAACATCTATCTTTCCAGGTGTTATATTCCGTTTTATAGCGTCGAAGCTGGGTTGTCGGTTTAGTGTAATGTTAGGCGGTGTTCTAGCTGCCACAGGTCTCTCCCTCACAATGGTAGTACAAGAACTCTATCAAATGTACTTCACTTTCGGAGTGCTTACAGGTAAGAACAAACTTTTGCCATTACACCCATCCTAAAGTACATATCCCTGACATCTTCTTACATGTAAATGCTTATTTTGTTTTCACTAGGTATGCCTTATAACCTATTAGTTGTTATAAACTGGACATTTTTTATTGACATTGAAAATCATATGTACGAGTACGAAAAGAAAAAAAGCTCTGTCTAACCCACATTGACCAAATTTTAGTAGTTTAATAGCACAGTTCAGGTTATTAAAAAAAAAGCTCTTACTATTTTTGCAAATGTCATTTTGCAATAATGCATTGACTCAGTCACATATGACTAGTGAGTTTTATATAGTAGCACTGGTTCTATTCATAATTGGTCCGCTGCGGTGGCTTAGTGGTTAGCCAGTGCACCTACTTATCCTACTTTGATGTACTGTTCACAGGATTGAGTCCGACTGTCGACCCTCAGGTATATGAGTGAGCCACACAATGTGGCTCCTGCAATCGAAGTGGTGGTTTTTACGAGGTTCCTCCCAGTTTTCCACCATAATTAGGCAAGGAACAGTGTGAAGTGGACAATCTGTCATATAAGTGAAATACCCTTGAGAACGACGTTAAACCCCAAACAAACAAACAAATCTATTCATAATCTGATGCAGATCTGAATTGAAATATTGTTTGTTTAAGGTCGTACTAAAGGTAATTTCACTCACATGACGGCATGCCAGCTAAATGGGTGAAGAAAACCACCTTCGACGACAAGATGGAACCCAATACTGAGATATAACAAAACAGGAAGAAATTGACTAATTTCTGAAACAGTTCAAGATGGACCACTTCAAATAGATTGATGATACCTACAGATTTATAATTGTTGTATTATCCGATTAGAAGTTTGGGTATAACTGACTTTAATAATTTACTCACAGTTAAACAAAATGGCAGATTTAGTCGAACAAATTGATAATAGTTGAATGAAGTCAGGTAGCGATGTATTAACTTCCTGTTCCTTTTAGCATAGTAGTTTCTTTTTAGCAACTTTATCAAAATATTTGACATTTTATGGTTGTGCTAGTGTCAATTATTGTTGGAATACAATACAGTCATGCATGTATAAGTGAAATATCCTTGACCGCAGGGTAAAACACAAAGCATTCTTGATGATGATTTAATAAGGTTAGTCCCTTAGTCAATGTATGGCCTATGCTGATGGGAGGGACAGACTGAACACCCTTGTCATGGTCATTTTAACTCATTTGAGGAAGACTGATTTTTAGGTTTTCAAAGGTGTACATTTGTGATTTAAAAAAGCAGCCAAGCATTGAGAAATTTAAATGATCAGACAATAGGTAATTTTTTAAGGCTTGCCTGAAAACAAGTCATTACGGTGTTAAAATTGTTGCATAAAAGTTAATTATCTACACCGTACATTTGTTTTTGATAGGACTTGGTTTTGGATTGGCGTTGACCCCGTCGATCGTAGCTGTAGAGCGCTGTTTTCATCACGGCCGTTTCCAGGCATTGAGCTGTGTGTTGGGGGGCATAGGTGCTGGCATCGTAACCTTCCCCATCATCATCCGCTATCTACTGGAATATTTTGCTTGGCGGGGAACATTTCTGATTCTCGGTGGGATATCACTGAATTTATGTGTGTGTGGAGCATTGATGAGACCTCAAGCTAAAGGAAAAGAAGTGAAACTGCTGCCAGTGTTTTCTTGCCTACCTTTACGCAATACTTTATTTCATGCCATGTGCTTCAGTCATTTATTCTGGAGTTTTGGCACTACTGTTATTTACTTGTACTTGCCTTCTTACGCAATGTCTGAGGGAACAGACTTTCAAACCACAGCTTTTCTCATATCCTGTATTGGGCTATCCTCTTTCACTTGCCGCATGATATTTGCTTTCATGGGAAGTAACTCCGCTATGGACAATGTAACAGAGGTTTTATGTTCCGTTGGTATAGGTATTGTGATAACAGGGATTTGTCCTCTGCTGTTTGAGCGTTATTCTGGTCAGGTTGGCTACACTATACTGTTTGGTTTCTACAGTGGCTTCTGGACCACTTTCTTGTCACAAGTGAGCCGTGAGCTGATTGGTCCACAGTACATTGCCCTGGGAACGGGATACCTCTGCTTTATGATTGGTCTGGGATGTTTATTGGGAGGACCGGCTGCTGGTATGTATACACATTCATCGAAATCTTTATGTACATGACGATGTATTGCATTATATATACAGTAAATTGCAATAAGTACACCACTCTTTAGAGCAGGGGCTTAGCCAGAAATCAAAAGTAGGGTGTCCAAAATGGTAATTTTGCTTCACATTTAAAATAACAGGGTGTCCAATTTTGACAGTTTTCCTATCGCCTGCATGTTAAAGTTTCTTAAAACGGGGTGTCCAAATGAGACAAATGTTCACTTCAGGGTGTCCATTTGGACGGGTGGACGGGTGTCTGCCTAAGCCCTTGCTTTACAGTTAAAGTGATAGACACCTAAAGATGTTAACAAATAAAAGGAGTTTGTACATTTATCTATATTTCTGTGCAGTTAACCTAAGGTATGCACAATTGTTTCAACAGTAAAAAAAAGTGTTATATGCAACCATTGATTAGAATTCAGGACTTCATTGAAACAGTAGATGGTTGGTGGAAGCTTCCTGTTACCCTTGAACTCTCCGAGCTAAGGGGCAACTCGAAGCAGATCTATTAGTAGTGCCATTGTATGGAGTTTTTTCAGTAGGGGTTCATGTAGACCTTACATGTAAGTAAGCTAACCAAGATCTCGATATTTTAAAAGCTGGTGTGAATGATTTGCCTTTTGCATGAAATACACCCCATGTTTTATACTGATATCATACATGTAGTTCGGTTACACAGGACCATTGCTGCGTAATCTTTCGATGCGTGAAAAGGTTACATAACATTTATCACTTAGGTCATCAGATTACATGATGTTGTCAGTTTAGCAGTTATCAGTTCAGGCAGGATAGGTGTGTTTGTTTGATTATGGGTTTAATGTTGTACTCAAGGGTATTTCACTTATATGACAATTGGTGGCAGATTGTCCACTGCTCAATGTCTTATTACGGTGGAAAACAGGGAGGATACCTCGTAAAAACCACCCCCGCAATTGCCAAAACCACATCGTGTGACTCACTCATATACCTGATGGTCTACAGATGGACTCGATGCGGTAAGGCAGGATAGGAGACAAAAGCAAGATATACTAGTAGTGGAATTGCAGTGAATTTTCTACGGCAATCACAGGTTTATGAAGTTTCTTCCAGTTTTCCACCATATTTAAGCAAGAACCAGTGTGAAATGGACAGTCTGTAATCACATTTAAGTGAAATACCCTTGAGCACGATGTTCAAACAAACCAAACATCACAAAAATACAATGTCCTGGCAAAAGTCAACAATTCTGAAAGGCTGACCAAACATGACTGATAAGCTCAAAGTTGCCACTTCATTTTGAAGAGTCACATAGATCACAAAACAAACACTCAAACACTGTCAAGTGTATGTATTAAGTGTAAATCTTGTCCATTGGCTTTATATGAATGGTGATTGACATGTGCTGTGTAAAGGATGTCAGATCAGGGGCAGGTAACTGGAGCACTAGGGCATCACCCAACCACAAGGTCATCACAGCAGTACTGGGGTCAAGTATTCTATGATAACACATATCTGACAAATGTCACACCATAAGTTCATACTTTTGTACTGCTGGCCTATGTATTTTTTAAAACTGCATTGAACATAACACTTGCAAATAACAAAAAATATGAATGTCAAAATTGGTATCATTTAGTTTGTTTACTTTATCAACATTGAACAATGTAGATAAGCTTATAACCTTAAATAGTTGCTTTGCATGTTATAGTCACAAAGCAGGCTAAAAATTCATTCTCTCTCAAGAACATTTAATATCATAAAAACGGACACAAACATAATCATTGCACCTGAATACTTAAGGCGAAAATTAATATTATGTTTGTTACGGGCAACCCGACTGGCTGACTATAAACACCCGCAGACTAAACCAATTATTTTCGGCAGATTTTTTTAAAAATTATTTATATTGTTACTGATTTATATTTTACAGCTTACAAAAAAAAACAGTTGCTTGGCGCTAGAAGCATGCAACACGCACTGTATACCAGAAATTAAATATGTTAAAGTCATTCAAACATTGTCTTTGTCTTAACTATAATTTTGACTGATAACATCACTACCTGTCTGTTGTTGTTGTTGTATTCTGCTATATTTGAAATGTCGGTTGTTTGTCTTGGAAGTTTACCCCCAAAGAGTGTCAAGAAACTGTTTGTCAAAGTCCTGTACATACATGTAATTTCTGGGAGAAATCTGTCATTTGTTTATAAGTAAAAGCAAAGTGACATTAAATTTGAGTAGCCATGTGTCTTCTTAGAACAAAGGGATGCATGGAGTTTCTGTCACCTTTAACCTTTCGCGTTGATCGATTGTATGCCCAGGCCTTATTTTTTCAAAATGTTGCTTAAACGATCTACCGTTCTTGTGAATTTAAACCCACGTAACCTATCGTTGGTTGACGTGAAAAGAATTTGCGCATATAGAAATACATAAATATACCCTATAATGTGCCACGATGGTTAAAACTGGCACCAATCCTTGTTTTCCGATTTTAATCAAATGTAATTCACAAATATAGTCCAAATTAATTTGGATAACTTTGTAAAAAGTTTGCATTAAGTGCACACCATGTGCCTGGATTTGCCCTGATAATGAAGGGATTAACTCTTATGTCTCGATGAGGCACGCATACAGCCTGCTTTACCACATACTATGCAACAACAACAACACCACTGTATTATGAAAGTCACATCTGGTTTTAAAAGATCATAATAATTCCTTATATACTCCAGCAAAGAATTTGGGAAACCTATAAATCAGTCCTCCTAAATTAGTTTGCATAACCATGGGGAGATTTTAATCAAATGTAATTCACAAATATAGTCTTTATAACAAGTAGACCAGCCTGGGGAATACTCCGCGGGTGTATACTTCAAAAAAAATTTATTCTCTACTTATCGTGTTCACAACACATACTGGCATGAATATGCTAAAATTATG
>JAQQZZ010038817.1:0-10470 GCA_030265115.1 Mopalia vespertina | reverse complement strand
TGTTTTGCTGAAAATCGGTTGTGTCGCTTGTCGGTGTTTGAAATAAATCGTAATATTTAAATGCCCAAGAGATGGGCTATATCGACTTTTGCAAGAAAAATGATTTTATAGACAGTAAGGGGAAGGTATGCCCTGGAACGTGGTAGGTGTACTTTAAATTTACCCAGGATGGCGTTTATCGGCTTTTGCGTCTGAACTCTTCAAATATTGTTTCACCACAATCTATCTTAATTTACAATGGTATATCTATCTCCTTCCAATAAGAATATTGAACTTGATGTCACCCAAACTGAAGAAAATCAAAAACCTTCAAAAAGCTCAAATTCAGGCTTTCAAACACAATCAACTTGATTAAAACCAAACAGGAGAAACAGGTTTCTTTTTGGGGAATTTTATTTGAACTTGTATTAAGTATAGTGAGAATAAAATACAAATTGTAATCGATTGAGATTTTACCTCATACCAAAGTTTATTTAGCTCTTTAGCCAGCTCAAAAGTAGCTGTACAACAAAAAATGACAAGATAGTTGGTAGACATGGGCCTCTTCACATGAGCGAGTATTACAAAGTGTATTTATTAATTACTTTACTTGAAACCAAAACAAATTTCTATGTTGCTCCATATAATATATAATATAGCCCTCAAATTGTCCACTGAACAGGAAATATCTTATATCTGTAATCCCAAAGTGTGTGGGACAAGTTTGTAGTTTTAATGTTTCATCACAGTGAAAACTTATATATATTAAGATGAAATGACGAGTTTATTCAATCTTTTTTGTACAAAAGAAAAAGCACCTAAAGATCAGATGAAGGAGTTACTTGACAAACTAAAAATACAATTGACATTTTGAAAGATTGAGTATATGTCACTTGGAAGAAAAAAAGAACATAACTTCAATCTGAATTGGTTATATTAATGTTCAATGCATCTCTGCATTCTTGTAAGATTTTTGTTTCTATTGAAACTCCATGATGTTAGAATTTTCTGCTGATGAAGTGTTTTATATGTATAACAGAGGATAGCAGTTCAATGTTACAAATCATGGAGAATGCATTACAGGCAGCCTATCATCTCCTAGAGATGGATACAACACTGATTTCTCCATTTCCCAAATTAAACATAATCTGGCACATACTGAATCCTGAACCGCACTGAAAGAGGCACATCCCAATTAATCCTAATTTTGACTTATCATGACAGCCAAAGTTAAACAAACTCAACCTGGCATCCTTTGACACCACTGGCATCCTTGGACACCACTGGCAACAAACACAGAACATGAAGGACAATCAGATTGTTTGTTTGATTGGGGTTTAACGTCATACTCAAGGGTATTATGTCACACCCCTTGGCTGCAAGAGGGCCAGGGAGCTCCCTACCCAAATAAGTTATAAAAATTAGCCTGAAATCTGTTAAGCCAATGTTTTATACAAATTGCTGAAAGACATGAAGCTCCAGAAATAAACTGTAACAAGAATTGTTATCTGGATGCTAAGAGGCCTTCGCTAAATGAGCCATAAGAAGTCCCATTGTATGACCAGAGTACAACCATGTTCTTATTAGCTCAGGAAACATCTTTCTTTATTTTCTCGCCTTAATTTTATACATGGCAGTTAGTTCATCCCAAAATGAAAGCAAATATGTATATTTGTAAATTAAATATCTTGACTTGTTTGTTTGTTCGATTGGGGTTTAACGTCATACTTAAGGGTATTTCACTTATATGTCCCCTGATTGTCCACTTCACACTGTAACTTGCCTCATTATGGTGGAAAACCAAGAGAAAACCTCATAAAAACCACCCCCGGGAATGTTGGAGTCACAGCATGGGACTCACTCATATACCTGATGGTCGACAGAAGGACTTGATCCCATGAACAGTATATTGAAGTAGGATTAGTAAGCGCTCATGCAACCATTAATCCACGGCATCGAACTGGAGTCCGATCTATTTTAACATGTATTTGTATTGAATGGCAATGACTTTTTCCTCCTTTGTTTTAAGGTATTCTGACTGTGAAAGAACTGGAAGGAATGTGATATTGAACAAGGGTAACCAACGTCCTTCAAAAATCTATCCAAATTAGAACGCAAACAACTCAGTCTGTGGCAATCATACAGAACACCGTTTGGTCTTGTTACAGTTGCGAAGAAATTCGCCAGATATCCATCGAGCTCACTGGGTGGAATTGTCTCAACCCTTCTGACTTCAGCGTGATGTTTCCTCAGCCAGCGCTCTATTGCACTAATAGAGGCCACAATGTTTTCAAAAGTTCGAGAAGATTTTGGAGGCATACGAGGAACCCTTTTTCTTATTTCAGATGAGGTGAAAAGTAAGGGATACTGAGAAATTGTGCTTCCCTGTCCGTCCGGATCGAGCATCAAGTTAAGGTGGGTGACATCAGATCCATTGTCTGGAAGTGACAAAGCATGAAGTCTTTAGGACTTAAACCAAACTGTTTCAGTGGATTTAACGACTGTTTGCAAGAAAAAAAAGTTATGAGGCAGTTGAAATAAACCATCACATCAAGAAAAAAAGGAAAAGGAAAAGCAACAAAAAATGGAAAAAAAATTGGCAGTAAGACTTTATCTTACAAAAATGTAAATTTTCAAATGAATACTCTAAAAAAAATTTTAAATCTGGACTTAAATATTTTATAAGAATAACAGTTTCTTTTCTACATTAAATTGTTACTAATATGATGCACAAAGGCTTTCTTTCCTGAAACCGGTTGCCATTCAAAAGTGTACCATATGGGATACATAATCAGGGAGCAGACAACCTTTACTAGACATTTTTCATAGTGACCCACACAAGTTAAAATGCCCCAGGCCAGGGGAATATTGATTTATATGAACCGGATATAAAATTGTCAAAAACATATCTACATGTATCTAAAAGAAGATGATAAAAACAGAACAATGGTAATAAAGTAGGTAGGAATTATTTGAACTGGCCAAATAACAAATAGGAAATGTTATTAAAAAAAATCTGGTCTACTTTCTTGCCTAAAAGTGGTCCAATGAAATGTGTTAGTTTTCTGGAGCAAAAGGTGAACTTTTTCCTGTTTATTTACTTATTCATCCAGAGTTGAATAGCATATGGAATCTTTGAGAATTTATTCACTGAAAAAACTAAATGTCCTGTTGTTGCGGTGCCGGATTACACTTTAAATGGATTCGCCGGTTTTTTAAAGCAAGTTGGCTGTTTGAGAATTCATGAGATCTGGAAATGGAGCAGTAATATCCTTTTCCTTTTAAAAATCTGTCAAGATTCGAACGAATACAACTAAGACGATGACTGTCATAAAGCAAACCATTTGGTCTAGTAACTCGAGAAAAGAAATCTACAAGATACGTATCAAGTTCCAGCGGTGGAATTGTTTCAATAAATCTATCGTCTTTGAAATTGTACCATATCCATCGTTCGACCATCCCTATTGACGTTACTAGATTCCCAATAATTTGCGTAGATTTTGTTTCCAAAGCGATCCTCTTGCGGATTTCTGACTTGTAGAGGTGCCTTGGGAGAGCAGGAGGAGTATGGAGGTTCCAGTCTGGCTGATTGGACACCCCTGGATACCCGGTTAGTTGCCCAATGGCGTAGCAAGTGGATTCTGCAAGTGATAAAGAAGGAATCCTGTAGGCTCAGTGGAAGAATGGTTTCAGTCTTGTTGCATGTGAAACACCACTAGTAACAATAGCTCAATATAAAAAATATAGTTTGAGAAAAGGGTATGTGATGGAAATATGTTATTATACATTTGTTTGATTGTGGTTTAATGACATACTCGTCATATTTCAATTACAGGACAGTTGCATGCAGATTTACCATATACAGAAAACCATGAAGAAGCCACATAGATATCACCTCACAATATTAAATAAAACCAGCCCAATCTAAGTTTAAAATAGTGGACTTAAACGGACCAAATGCTACCTGATTTTTGGATTGGTCCCTAAAATTTGGTTAACTTTACCAATGTTACAACATTGTCAGAGGCTAAATTATTAATAATTTGACCCCTGGCTCCTACATTTCTTGGAGAAATTTCAACCCCTGCTAACACAGAACCCCTGTTATTTGATCATTTTTCAGAGTATTTACAATGCTATTTTGGAGACATTAAAACCAATTATACATTTTTATCAGGTTGAGATACGATGGACACAATATACGATATTCTGACAGTGATTAAGATGTTTATATAACTTTAAATACATATACCTCATTGTAAGATTATTTCTTTGTTTGATCTGTGCACATTAATGAATAGTTGTATACTCATTGATATTTCACTTATATGATGAGGAATTGTCCACTTATATAAAGTCTGTGTTAATTAAAACAGTGGGAAATTGTAGGCGATAAAACAAATACATGTTAAAACCAACAATGTCAGGGCATTTTGGTGATGTGATAAGCGAAACTTACTGTGGTTGGTGAGTTTGTGGGGGCTAATCAGCAAAATGCCCTAGTTTGTACTTGCCCCCCCCCCCCAAATATCCCACTCTTTTACACAGACTTATAAGTGTCAGAAGTGGACAATATTTTGAATACAGGAAATTTGTCTATATCTCTTGGTATCTGAGTGAAGTGTGTATTGAAGTTTTACAACTGCTTGTTTGATTGAGGTTTTATGCAGAACTCAAGGTCATTTTACTCATACTTTTATACTATAAAAAGACATTAACCAGTCACTGCTTCTCTACAACCACAGAGAGGAATATCTAGAGATTAAAAAGTATGTCACAGTTCAAATGGCGGAGTTAAATTATGCTGTGAAAACCCTCCTGCGATTCTCCGACGATTTCTCCAGGCAACCTGACTTCGCAAAAACTCATGTGATTTTGATATTGATGGGTAGCCCTTCTCCTTTAAAAATTTATCTAAGTTTGATTTCAAGCAGCACAAAGTATGACAGTCGTATTCCAGGCCATTTGGTCGTTTAACATTGGTGAAGTAATCTGACAGATATTTGTCCAGTTCTTGCGGAGTGATTTGTTCAACAAGACGAGCCTCATTGTGATACTTCCACAGCCACCGCTCAAGAGTTCCAATGGAGCTGACCATTTTAGCGATGGTCGCTGATGATTTTTCTGGATACGGATTAATTCTTTTACGAATTTCAGGTAGGATTAAATGATGTAGCGATCTCCCCTGGTATGTGGCTGGTGAATTAAGTTGTGTCCGATTCAGACATTCTTTATTTCGGCTGGCATTCAAGAATTGATATGACATTACAGAATCCCCCAAGCATCCTTGGTGTTTCTGGCCTTTATCTGGAACCGACAAAGAATTAAGGTGGACTGATTCATTGATTGATTGATTTTTAACGCTGTGCTTTAAGGTATTTCACTTATAGGACGGTGGTGTACGCTAAGAGTAAATAGCAAGGGCAACAAAACAAAAGAAATAAAACTGAAGAAATTTCTTTTTGAGGGGTGTTCAGTTTTGGGCACCTGAACTGGTTGTCGGCCAAACACCATTAAACAGGTTGAAAACAGGTCTGCATACAGGCACAAAGAAAATCATATAGTTTGAGCCAAATTACATCTAATGATTTCTTTCTATTATTATTCCCAAAACATATTACCATTGAACATGTAATTCTTCACTCAAATGGTAAAGGATTTGCTCCCTGAAAGATCCCATATAAAACTTCCCCTTTTCAGCTCAGGAAAAATTAACTAAACCATTTATGAACAATAATTTACCAGAATCTTAATTTTCACATTTCATGTATCTTCCCATCACCGGTCTTCGAACAATTCATTATTTTTCTTTGTCTTTTTGTATTGTTTTGATACAAAAAGTAAAAATGTAAGAACAATATTTCACCAATAACTTGGAGAAAACAGTATCTACAGAGACCTGTCTGAAGGTTAATTAGGAGGTGTTTAAATCAGTCACATGACTTTCTTAAGTGTTCAAAAACCAGTGATCAGAGTATCTTTCTATTACAAATACATATAACTACACACAGAAAACAATAGATGCAGAGTTCTCTATCACTAATAGCATAAGTAGCATTGGAGATACAGAGTTAGAGTACACATGACTGTGTAATTCCAAGTTTTAGCATTTATGAGCAATTATGTGTTCTATTAGTACAGTCCTATAATGTTTGATATATGAAAATTTATAATACAACCTAGACCAGAAATAGCCTGGCTGGCTGACTTTTTAAACACGGTCCAATGGACTGGCTCCTGTTCTGAAGGTGTTTATTGGCACTGCACCCTGTAAAGGTTGTGATTAAAATAATATAAATGTGAAATAAAACTGCACGGTCTGCCCCACTAAAGGTAATGTGAAATAAAACTGCACGGTCTGCCCCACTAAAGGTAATGTGAAATAAAACTGCACAGTCTGCCCCACTAAAGGTAATGTGAAATAAAACTGCACGGTCTGCCCCACTAAAGGTACATGTGAAATAAAACTGCATGGTCTGCCCCACTAAAGATACAAGTAGAACTAGAGGCGTTATTAAGTGATGGCGGAAGTCTCTGCGATAAAAGATGAGATTATCAGAAGCTATTAATAGTGATTAAGTTTCAAGCTACATGAAATGATTACATAAATACTACTTTAATGAACTTTCTGCTATTGCTGGCCTTATCAAACTTGTTTGAATACAAAATCCTGATCTGATTATTTTGCTAGGACGTGGAAGAGAATTTAATTAAGGCTGCTATTTAGACAAAAAAAAAACGTCTTGGCACCTTTCTGACCTTAACAAAGGTATCAGTTTTTGATACCTTAGATATACAGATGAGTTTCTAGAGTCAAGTTGGTTTCGGAAAGCGTATGGGCGACCAAAATATTATACGCCCAAATAAATCTCAATATACATGTACATGTAGGAGCCTGCATGGAGGAGTGGTATAGAGTGTATGCTCAGTGAGCGTATGCTTCTGGTCCACTTATCCCCCTCACCTCTGGGGTCATCGGTTCAATTCCCGCAGACCCTTTGTGGGTTGGTATGCCAGCAAACAGCAAAAGATCATGGGTTTTCTGGGTTGATATACTATGCAGTTTTCCTCCCACAATAATGCTAGCAAATGATCTGTAATTGGGATTTAATACTGCTGATCCAACATCGGATTAATAAATAGTTAATATACTACCCAGTTTTCCTTACACAATAATGCTGGACAATGATCTGTAATTGTGATTTAATACTGCTGATCCAGCATCAGATAAATAAATAGTTCATATACCACCCAGTTTTCCTCCCACAATAATGCTGGCCAACAATTTGTATTTGGGATTTAATACTGCTGATCCAACATCGGATGAGAGGCTGGTCGTCTGGGATAAAGAATTCAAGGCTATCGAAAGTGTGAAACAACAGAAATGGATCAAATACTTTATTTTGACACTGAATTTTTTAAAATCATTATCAAGTTCTTTCTTTATTTTGTCTGCCAAAGAACCTGACCAAGACAACAATCATTAGAAGAATACCCCTTCCCTATAACAAAAAATCAATAAAACAAACCCCAACAAATAAATGAGAGGAAACAATGGTATGAATACTTCTTCAAAATTAAAAATTCTCTTTATAAATATCGCTTTATTCCTGTGAATTACCCTCTGATCTAGGTTTAACTCCCACATTCTGATAAGTCGGGGTAAATAACCCCTCTGATATAAAACTATCTTGAGTCCTGTTATAGTTGTTTAAGACATTAGAAGTTGGCGCAACCTTCCTGGCTTCCATTAATGCCTTTTGACTTTTAGCAAATAATGGGGATTTACTTGGTGAGCAAGAATAGTCCTTATCTGTTAAATATCTGACAAGATGGTGTCTATAGTTTGACAAAGAGGCAGCTTCATATCGGTGGCGATTCGGGCGACGAAGAATATAGAAAAATTCTGCCAAGTAGTTGTCCAGCTCTTTTGGTTCAATGTCTTCAATTTGACGGTTTTCCGAGTACTTGTTCCACAGCCAGCGTTCCAGGGTTCCGACAGCTTTCACTATGTCCATCACAGTGTGAGAGGGTTTGCTTTCAACGTTTGCAATCCTCATTCTGATCATTTGATTGCTAAGCCTCTCCGGAAAAGTCTTGGGATAAAGGTACGTGTCCACTTGGTCAAACCTCGAGTCCACGGGAGCTGACAACATAGCAAATCGGAAGTATGTCAGATGACGACGGAATTATTTATTTAAAGCTAATAGTTAAAACTTCTTTGCCATGTTTCTTTTTAATCTTAACTTTCACTTTACAAAACTGAGATTGTTTCTAGTTTCCAGAGGTTTAAATTATAATTTAGAACATAAGTTATTTGTGTAACACAACATCTGTGTAAAAGCATTGCAGTTAGAGAAATTGTAGTCAAGCAGCTGAACAATATTTTATAAAACAGGTTTTTCTAGCAGTATATTTGTTGTTTTGTGACCAGACTCTCTTAATTTGAAATATTTCTAGTTCAGAAACGCATGCAGACTGAGATCGATCCGTGAATCAAATCTACGATCCTTAGAGTAAGGCAGCAAATGCCAGCCACCTAAACCACCTGTTCATAGGGCGTTCTTAATGATTTGAACGAATTTCATATGGTTGGATGTCTTACAAGAAACATACAGATAAATTGTACTTCACATTGCCAGTAATGTCATGACAAAATATGACATAATTACAACAATTTACATTAACGTTCTCAGAATGTTTCGGACAAGATATCAATCCAACCAAATCACTACTTTTAAAGGTTTTTGGAAGCGCGACACGCTCTTCTGAACTGAGTGATTTAATATTTAATGTTCTCTTTTTTTTTAATTTACCTGTTTCCGAGTTGCAGGTAGCGTGAATTAAGAAGTTAGAATTCAGCTGGTCTTATTACATATACATCCCACTTTAAACCAAAGGACTATTTATAACTTGTTCAGCAATAAAAAAAAATATCTCTATATCAGGGGTTTTCAGTTATTTCCAAGAGGACTATAGTACATGGGTGGAATTATGTTTTTTTTTAGTAGCAGTTTCTACTCCTGAATTATCAAAACTATATACTGAAGGGACCTCAACATTCTTAATGTAATGCCATATTGGGATTCATTGTATTTTACAATTGCAAAAATCAACAAAAAAAAATTTAAATGGCCCTAATTTGTAACTCTAATTTCTTTTTGATCTTAAATTTAAATCAAGCAAAAAATGGTTCATACTTAAATAAACTTAGTTTATGGTCAGTCTGACATAACAATTATTTCTGACTGCTTATGAGACTTCTTCTGTAGCTAGCTTGCAGCTTGTGATATCATTCAATGTTTCAGTTATATACAATTAACATATTAATTGACAAATCTTGTTTTTAAAGCTCAAAGCTTCTAGCACAAGCTTCTGACTAACATGTATCATATGAAACATGAATTCTATGTCTTTAACTATAAAATGAAAGCTTGTGATCAGCTCTCAAATATATCCTTTTTTACTACTGTCACTACAGTAATCAGGGATAGATTCACGTCACTTTTGACGACCGAATACCGGTTGTCAAAAACTTAGAAAAACTCTATAACCTTGATAAACTGAATTTGCTTACGTTAATATGTTTTGTGGTGGAAAAACACAATTTATTGCATGAAAACTGAATTCCATTGCTAAAATGTAGAGCAAAATATTGAATTTGTAGCTTGGCAAAATGCTTCATTTAAATTCTACATGTAATCAATGAAAGAAACGTGTTGAAGAAAAAAACTGTTGTTGTTGTGCAATCAATTTCGTGATTGTGACAGAAAATATTATTTATAAGAGCACTGCATTCAGTTTGTCAGCAAAATCACTGCCATTTGGCATGATTCCTTTTTTTCATAAATGGAAGTTTCCAGGATTGTTTTGACCAATGAGGAAACAGCATGTGAGATCTGGCAGAGGTAGAACTGCTGTTGAATTGAAGAGTGTTAGCCAGGTTGTAATGCAGTTGGTCAAGCAAACTCTTACAAAAATAAAAAACATTCAGACTTTGTAGTCAGATACTGTTGGAAGGCTCAATATTAAACCATTCATCGATCTATGATACACTGTCAATTAGAGACAATTTAAAAACGATTCATCTGGCTTAAAGTTTAATTTTAATCTAAATGTACTTCAGCAAATGATATGTTGAAAACAGTGTTGTTGATGTTGCAGTGACAAATACCATACATCTGAGCTTATCAGATTTCTTGTCCAGCGTTTGCACGCATTTTTCCTAATTATTTCTTTTTTTTGTTATATAATGTGTCACATTTATTTACCACAATATTTGAAAGACTAAAAGGTGAAAAAAAATTACTTTAAAAATGATTCAAATGCATATAAATGATAAAATAGCTTTGTTGCCTAATTTTATTTTTGTGTTAAAAAAAAAATGTCAATTGTTTTTTATAAGTGGGTTAACTGGTACCCTAAATCACCTCCAATTTCGTCCATAATATGGCTACTTTAAAAGTTATTTTAAGGACTAAGATATGGTTC